>JAPYZJ010000178.1:0-62181 GCA_030522765.1 Ophioninae sp. B BG-2022a
CGGTTTTTATTTTAAATTTAGGTTATTCATTTTTTTATTTTAAATTTAGGGTATTCATTTTGCCCGCTATGGGTGGGCAAAACGGATAATGGGCCAAATTAAAAAAAAAGGGTATTAAAGTGAAGAAGAAGTTTTTTTTTAAGTTTTTTAAGTTTCTAATCATAATTTAGTTACCAAAGATTGTAACCAGAATAGTCAATTACAAGTATGATTTTGATAAATATTTTTCTCTCATTTTTCAAATTAACATGTCCTTTTTGCCCGTCCGACCCCTATTACTCATTTTTAGTGACGAGTGCAACCAAGCAAACCTAATTTTGTCCATTAAAAAAAACCCTTACAAATCGACGTACAAATTCACTGATCCGTTGGCCGTGCGGGCTAAGGCGCGGCTAGCGGCCAGCGGATCGGGAGGTCCCGGGTTCAAGTCCCGGTAGCGGTCGAGAATTTCTTCGAAATTTTTCGATGGAACTCGTTCCGCTGCCGGGAGGTGAACTTGGGATCGGCTGTACTGGCATGGGCTTTCCGCAGTTTCCCCATGCCCGTGCCAGAGACGGCACGGTGAATACGGTACAGAGGGGGTAAGTCGGCTGCGGCCGCAAGGAGGTGGGGGGGGGGGGGGGCGGAAGGGAAGGGGGAAAAAAAGGAAGAAACAGGGGGGGGGCGACCGTAAAACACCCGGAGGGTATATCGGAATGGTACAACAATAATAAACATAATAAAAAAATAATCGACGTACAAATTCTACATAAAACAACGGCATAAAAAGAATACGGTATTTAAAATCGAAAATAATTCACAACTTTTAATAACTTTGGGTTTTTGGTCTGAGTAATGATAATTTTTTAGATGAAAATAATAATCATGCTAAATAATCACACGACAATTATAGTGAACAATGATAATTGTAATAGCAATCGGGTGTAAATAGTAATGTCAATAATTTCATCGTTCGATCTTTAAATCAACCATAAAGTTAATAATAAAATTGGTTCCGAGGACAATAAGCTACGAGAAGAGTCCCCAAAGACAAATGTCTTCAAAATCATCCCTCCCCTCGTATAAAGAAAAACCTAAATACAGCAGAAGATACGAAAAGACTGGCGGCACGAAATATCCAACGAATTCCAATAAAACCTACGAGTCTTCGCGTCAGCAACACGTGTCCTCGGATTTGTACTTTTTTTTCCGAAAAATTCGAGAAATGTGCCCAGGATCCTGCGAATCGCCGTAACCGATCTCGCGCCGCAGCAAAACGGTTCAAATGCGCGTGCGCGCTCGATCTTTCGTCCTGAACCGAGAAAGAGAGGGAAAGAGAGAGAGAGAGAGTCATTTCACGTAGCTGGAACTTGCCGATACCCGGAGCACGATCCTGTGTGACCACAGGCAAGATTATTCGCGTCGAAACGACAAACAAAAGGCCACAAGTCCACCTCGTTTGACGAGTCGAATGATGGGAGTTGCGACCTTTTTTCAATCACCAACCGGCCGAGTGGACACGTTCAGCTCGCTCGAGGAATCCGGGGATGATCGATCGCCCCAAATGATTCATCTCGCTTCGCCCGGCTCGTATGCGTGTACGAGCGAAAGAAAAAATACGGTGGATGAAGATACGTTCGCTTTGACTTATCGCCTCGTGATTATTACACCGGCTCTATAGATATTTATATTTATATTTATATTTATACCGTACGTGTTGGTGTGTAAATCGACGTTCAATTCTCGTCGATTCGTTGCTTTTTTTTCAATATAAAAAGACGCGTCGATACGATGCAAAATTGTTTCGTAAATGGCACTCGAGGTCCTCGAGAACGATTAATCGTAAAGACGAGACGGAAATTCTCGAGTTCTTACCTATTTGTCCCGATAAATTGAAAAGGGATCATTGAATTATCGTTTGTATCATTGGACGAGCTAATTTTAATGGTGTCATCACCAATGCCACGTGTACATATTTATGGACCTGAGAGATTGCGACTTTTTCGTTCAATATCCAGTAGCATGTTGAGTAATGAAGTTGATAAGACTACCAGCTAATTCCCAAACATAAATCATCATCAGGGAGATCCATTGAAGTTATGGAATAATTGAGCCATATTTCGCCTTGAAAAAATCACGTTAAAGAAGCAAACACGGTCGTCAATTATTAACGAGTAGGGAAAAATGAAAAATTCTTTTACGAAATATGAAAATTTCTCAATTGCGATTTCGAGTGTCGAACTACTCATTTTCGTAATTTCGCTCGATGAGATACGAGATTCTTATTTCCAATAAAGAATTCGATAAATATTCCGAAATTTTCGATTCCACTGTGCAAAATAAAAAATATCCAAATGGCGATATACTCTTTGGCAATTTGGAACCCGGTTACCTGCGATACCCAAATAAGGCGTTGAATTTGGGCCCTAATGAGTCGCGGCAATTAATTGAGACGCTCTCGGTGTGACCCGAGGGAGCCCCGTTCGGATCGCGACTACATTCTCAATTTTTATCTCACCCCATTCTCCCTTGGCCGCGCTGTTCCCGTTTTCGCTTGAAACCTGTTCTCGGCGCCCATTACAAGAACGTAACACGGATATTCCCCGTTCGGGCCTATGTACGACAATTAACCGTCCAATTACCCGGGAACACGTATATCTATTTATCACCTCGTCGTTTCTCTGCGGAAAATATTAAAAATCCGCACTTCGACAAGTTTCTGATATTTCAGAATTTTTATCGTTGCAGACAACAAAAAAAGAACTCCTGTACGCATTCTTGCTGAAATTGCCATATTATCAAGATCCTTATCTGAACTCCCGTACTACCCAATTTTTCCCGATCCAGAAATGGATGGGAAAGTGGACATTTTGTACAATTTATTTCTTCATGTACTTAAATACTTTTTTGTTTACTTTTCATGCAACGAAAACTTCCCACGAAAAATCGAGCAAGAACAGAACTGAGAAAATTTGGTCCCAAGAGCACGTGTTCAACTCAAGCCAGACATAAGATACGTCAATCTCCTCGGCATCAGTTTTGCAAGTTTGATGCGAATTGGATCAGGTACGTTTCCAAAGTATTTAATAAGTCAGAACGCCTCTCCTATATGTATTAGGTGTAGTAAAAAGACATCCATTATTTTCTGGAGTCAACCAATCCTAAACCCATCGCAAGAGTTTGTTCAGTACGAAATCTCATCTCGCCAACGCTAGCTGGCGTAACGCGATCGGACTTTTACAGCGCGAGATTTTCCAATAGATAACTGAAGTCATCTGTTGGAAAAATCATGGATTTCTTTTTACTACACCTGATATTAAGTTTTCAGCGTTTCAGTACCCGAATACCCAAACAAAAATGAAGTATCCACGAAAACCTTACTCCAGGAGACCCATTTTAGATGTGTGATCGTGTCCACCCCCTCCCCCCCCCTCCCTCTTTACTCCCATTTATTCGTCGCTTCGATACATTATACGCATTTTTGGACCTCCGTATACATGTCACAAAACTATATTCAGGATGGTGGCCGACAAGCAAGACAATTGGTCGAACTTGTTGGAACGGAATGAATAAAGTTGAGTCAACATTCGTGAAAAAAAAGGAATGAGGAAAAAAGGGATAAAAAGCGTGTTGGGTGAGGGTGCGAATAAACGACGAAACTTTTTCGAGACCCGTTCGCTGCGAGAGTGTTTTTCTTTTTCACACTGGCCCGGACAGTCGTGGTCCCATATCCTCTCTCCCCCAATCTCTCCCAATCAAATTCCCATGATTCCGAATTAGCAGATGCTTTCGCCAGATCGAATGGACGCCCCGCGGCGGCCCGCGGGCAAACGGCATGCACCAACACCACCGCGCAGGGATCGGTAGAGACAGCTATCGCGCGGAATGCAATGCCCTGGGCCTTAAGATATTCACGACAACTATATTAGCCGGTTCAGATAGGATCGGCATCATACTGTGCCAGAGGGACACACGGCTATACCAACCAGTCGCTTATTCTCTTTTTCTCTCTCTCTCTCTCTCTTTCTCTCGCGTTTATAAATGCCCCTATATGTGCGAGGTTCCTCGTTGCAGCACAATTTTTCATCGCCGGATTCCTTTATTCCATGACCATTTTGCAGAATCCCCGGGCTCGTGAATACTCGGCCATCCGGCCGAGTATTCGCGCAGATCAGGCATCGATGATGTTCTTCATCGATGCCTGATCGTCGGGGGTTGGTAGTCAAAGCATATGATAGTGAAAAGCTTCGCTCGCACTTGGGGCGAGGAGGTGACGTTTGGGTTTGTGGTTTCGACCTGTGGTGCAAGGTGTGACCCATGTAGGTAAAGCCCACCTCATTTGTTTTTAAGTACAAAAAAAACTATGAATGTTGAAATAAAACAAAAATGTTTATTTAAGCATTTATTCAATAATCAACGTATTAAGTTTATAGTTAATATTAACTATAAACTTTTTTTTAAAAAGCGTTTTCTAGGCCTTATTTAGACCATTGTTTCTAATAAGGCCATAACCGCTGTAACTTCGTACAAAAAAATTAAAAAATGTATAATCTTCAATTTTGAACTTACTATACTACATATAATAGCATACATATATACTACTACGTATAATTAGAATAAAGATTCACGAAGTAATATTGAAAACATTTTTTGTTTTCGAAAGTTTTAGTACGTCGAAATTGAATAAACGCCTACGTGCGATCGCACTTGTTGCCTTCTATCGACTGCAAATTTGTTTGGGTTTGCCAGAGCGCGGCGGTTGCTACGGCAATTGTGGCCATTCAAAGTTAGACACTCGACGATGAGAGCTCAATACCCTTGACTTTGTAGTTTTGGATATTTAAAACGTGAGCTTCATAGGCACTGAAAACAAGAGAACCGAATTCGATCTGGACGTGTACTGCTCGTGATAACCCGATACGAACTAGTAATAAAAAAAATAGTGTTAAGTTTCATTCCACGATTTCAGGATCGAGTCCACAACGATCGAAAGACAAATCCTCTTTTACAGAAACTGCAAATTGACCGAAGACTCGCACTGGTTGAGAGTTAGCCCAAACCCAAACAAATTGACCGACGACTATCACTGGAGACTCAAGTGACCACCCAAAACTAAACTTGTTACTGGACACTTTAGGGAGTGAATTTGGAAACAGAGGGAAATATAAATGGCAGTTCCAACTTGTTGACTTATCGCGATCAACCATGACAAACCATGATATCAGCGTTGATAGACCCAACGACGCTTTTGAGGCCAATACATCGTAAATCGTAGCTCGTGAATCCGAGCGCCAGGGTTCGTGAGAATGAAGACTCATGAGGTTGGAGATTGCACGAAACAGGTCCCGCTGACTTGTCCGATCGAGCGCACGCGGGATGCCATAATTTAATCAAGTCTCTCGACTCGCGCGGACGTCCCACAGCGACGAGAGGTGTGATCGCGGCCACGCACTGCGCGACAACCCTCGCATCTCGCTTACCCGATCGCGACGATTGTAGACCTAGATGGACCGGCGATCCTCGCAAGATACACGAACCGATAGTCCCTCCGCGTGATCAATGATGTATATTTACTGCGGTCAAATGAATCGATGGCGAACGCCTCCAAGGAAGAATCGCGTACTAGGGTGTTTGAGTCTAAGCGTTAGAAGTTGCTACCTGGAAACAGGATTGCAGGGATTCATCTTACGGATGACAATTCCTTGCATTTGTGTAGGTTGAGGTCTGAGGGAGGAAAGAGCTGATTTAGTTTCAACTTCAAAATATTTAAAATTCGAAGGGTGTGGATACCTACATTTTGGATACAGTAAATAGTGAACTTGTTATCAGATAAAAACCTGAAAAAAGTGAATATTCGAAAAATCGTTAGCTACCTCAATGGATTCAATGCAAGCGAAGCTGGAAAATCAGATCTTGGACCAAGGGACCTTGACTTCCAAAAATTGTGCATCCCAAAACTTGATCAAACTAGCGAAACAAATCACCCCGTGTGACAGGTCCTCACCCTCCTCTGACGAATCTTGTGTTGCCGGAAATCCGGCAAAGAAATCACGAGGTTCTTCAGCCGATTTCAGTCATTTTTTTTCTCCCTCTTTCATCAACCGATGAACATCTATGAACACACGTGCACGTATAAACAGGTACAAGTAACCTACCCGCACCTTCTCCGACGCACAGGCGTTCACCAATGTACACAGTTACCTACATTTCCGAGATTGTTAATCAAAGAATTAGCATATGAAATGTCTATTATAGTAGTGCACATGACGCACTATTATATGCGTGCACATCGTGGTCATTTCAGACTCGGCACACAAACGCACACACGCACATAAAAGTCGAATAGTTGTGTATACGACCACGTCGTTGCGTGGACGGGAGCAAGTTTGATGTGCAGCCATGCATATTTACTACTCAAAGCGTATTGTGAATTCTATGTGTATATATATGTGTGTGTGTGTGCATGCATACATATATGCATGTTTGTGTATGTATAAGATGTTGAGGAGGAACGCATTATCAAGATCCCTCGCGAACCCCCGCGGCTTCCGAGAGCTTCGTCATTATAGCGCCCGTAAGCTTATTAGTGGGCTCGAATTTGTCTGACTTTGGTATAATGGCCACGATAGATCGCAACTACTCGATTACGACTATTTTATGGGACGTTGCACACGTATCGTGTTTAGACGTTCGGAGCTCTCTTCGCGAATGGGTTGCCCGACGACGGGATTTTTTCGTATAATTATGTGTACCGTGTACCTCTCGTTTTATTGGATTTTTATGGTAGTGGACGCGCGGTATGCGGCGATCGCTAGCGTTGATCTTGGTCGAGGCCACTACTCGGATGGGTGACGACGGCGGAACGTCTCACGCGATGGATAGGGTGCGGGAGGGAATTCCGCTGAATGTCCAGTTTCAAGGGCGTCACGATATTACCGTCCGAAGCGAAGCTACCGCGAGTTTCCCTGTGCCCTCTTGCGAATTGAAAATGCCGTAGGAGATGGAGGAAAAACTGGGTTCGGGGGTTCCCCGAGGCGTACGAGAACCTGAAAATGTCAGAATGACTGTTCGAGGAAGGGGGTAAAAGATACACGGGCGGAAGATCCCTGAAGGGTGTACGCAGAATCGTTGAGGATGAATATGTAATAATACGCTAGTCTGATATCTCATTTGATGCATCTGGATTCGAACGAGGCTTTCTTCACTGAATAACATTCGCCTCGAAGCCGTGATGTACGACTTCAAGACGCCTGAGATTATCACTTATCCGTCGCGTTGTGGAAGCCCCTTAATATTTATTCAAGGTACCCGGTGGAGAAGGGGCGAGAACCCCCAGAGGCGGGGAGAAGGCAACAAAACGCGCAACAAATCGCGAGTTAATCGACTCTCCGCATCGATACTAAACGTGCGCGCGCACCGAGTTTCGCTTCATTGTGTGGTAGAGACCGAACGCCTGCTCGATATAATTGGCCTCTAATTAGAGCCCGGCAAAAAGTAAACTCATCGCCGTCCACCCTTCTACTCTCCTCTGAGACGTCCTCCTCCTCCTCTTCCTCCTCTCTCCATAAGTCAACCTGCCTTAACCTCCACTATATTAGTATAACTGGCTGAGGGTTATATATACGAATGTACGTATACGTTCTTATATCATAAAGACACGAAGTCCTTTCGTTTCCTTGACGCCCTTGAAGAAACAACGTTTTATTAATTATTCTCGCTTCTTCATCCGTTCCACTCGTTCCCATCGTCCCAACTGTTGTTGAGATCCTGATGATGATTGAAGATCGCCCGGACGTGATCCAAACTGTGCGACCTTCCATCTACTCCCCGCAACTTTCGATAACTGTCGACACTCCCAGTGTCGACACACAGCTTCATACGGGATCGAAAAGAAGAACGAAACGGACGAAGAGGGGAAGGCCTGGCGCTTAGAGCAATCCACAATCCTCTGTATTAACAACTCAACTATCCTCGAGATTGATTTGGCTTCGCTAGCAATTAGCCTGGCTCCATTAGTCAAGGCCCTCCCGCTGTTAACCCACGAATGCTTTTCAATCGACTACCAAAACGAATTCGAACCCGAAACTCCGCGTCGTACATCAGCCTTCTCGTCCTCATCCCGAAACATATGGGATCCTTAACTATCCTCGTTCTTCTCGGAGCCTGAACGCGAGCTTTCTCTTCCGGAAACATTTGTCAGTTTCACAAAGATTACCGTCTTATTGATGAAAATAATGCCACGAATTAAACACGAGCGAGTCCGGGGAGAATCAGGTTTTCAGCGTTCACCACGAGGTGTTGGGTTGATCGTGTGAGCCACGGTGAATCTTCGGTGAACAAGGCGGAGGAGGAAGAGAGTCGAGAAGACTCGATAAAACCAAGGCGAAGGAGGGAGAGAGAGAGAGAGAGAGAGAGAGAAAGAGAGAGAGAACAAGAGAGAAGAACGATTGGAAAGAGGCTGGCCCGTCCGGTGGTGGTACACCGAAGGTGCAGGCCAAGTATACACGAGAGCGTGTTGGTTAACGAGGGTGTGATTCATGGGTCCCTGGCGGCTTGGTTACCCTCCTGAGTTTAACGGTGCTCATATCCCAAAAATTATAGCGCTCCGATATTATTATAACCAGCGAACATGAGAAGCCTCAACACACACGTACACGCATCATCAACGTCCCTAAACTGTTCTGCTATCCTATTCCACGGATAGGACAACGAATCGCCAAACGATTGAAATTTGCGTTCAATTAGCCATGTAGAAAAATGATTGTTTCGATTCAATTGGATTCTTGTCGCGGCCTTCCTAATTGTGATCCGATAGAACCTTGATATTGATCCAACTAATCGATCTTCAGCATCCTCTGGTTAGACTTTTCGATACGGTGAACCATTTACATGCGGTTTGTAATTGGGAGTTCCGATCGCCCCTACGTAAGGATTCACTAAAATCAGACACCTGATGTCAGCTGATTCAGGAATTACGACGATTGTGACGTTTCGCGAAGTTGCTTCCTGATGAGACTAGAAATGACACGCCAGGGACCAGCCTAGCGACAGCTTTCCGCAAAGATCTAGACAGCGATGCTAAACGCTTGATGGGGCGTGGGCTCGGATTCGTCCGTTCTTTCCCAGCGATCATTCATCCATCTTAGGCCACTAATATCGTCCATTTTGGCTTTTAATGTTATTCCGAGTACACTTCCAATAGGGACTTTGTTTCACTAGACCTAGTGTGGAAAACTCATCGTTGTCTCGGATTAGGAAGATTTAACAGGCCTGAGAATCTAACTTTTGACTGTCGTATTAAGAAGGCAGAAAGAGAGATCCACTTTGGGGAAAACGATTCCCAATGTACTAGGAGTCCCTTGACCCGCATGGACACCCTTCCAGCTAGGGAGAATCCCTTTCGGATTAACCACCGAAAGTTCTCGTTAAAACCATTGACGCCTACTCACCACGTGCCTTCAATGAGAAAAAGATACGAACGGAATGAAATCCCATGAAAATATATTCTCGGATGGGAGGGAGGTAAAGTTGACTGGATAATTTTTGTATTTGTCACTGCGGTACCGGTTCTGTACCACGTTTACAAAACTTCGGGCTTTGAACGTTAAGCTGTTTGCTGAGGCACCGCTTTGCCTCTCCGACTCCGAGCTCGACCGCGCTACCATTGTTACAGTCACCTGCAGATTATCACTTGCCCGCCTACCGTTGTACTCGCTCAGCCGAAAACGACAAACCCAGCGATCATCGGACTCGCGTGTACCTACCTTGACGAGGTATTATTCAAACAGCTCAAAGACCGTTCAGGATTTGTCGTTGCCTCGTGTTTTCGCCTCATTCGTAAAGTAAACGGTAGAAATTGAGGGTTCAACGGTTTCGGTCGAAACCTGGGCTTCTGTCTTCGTTATGGAAAGCCAAAAAAATTGAACACGTTGAACAAACTTTTCTCGTGTGTCGATATCGTTGAAACAACCGGAAAAGGAGTTAGCTAAGCCTCTGGGCTTCCGCGGAAAAGGTCTTTTCGGATGGTTACGAGAGGCATCCAGAACCAACAGTTCTGAAGACTCGACGGTGTTGGTGAGATAACTCGTTGATAAATCGTCGATTCGCTGCGGCGGGCATGGTTCTCCTGGACCAGTACTCGGATGGGTGATCGCAGGTTCTTTCGCAATCCGGCGTCACGTTTTCAGTCTGCATCCAATAATGAAAGATTTAATCGGCACAATTGTGCTCGAAAATTGGGTTATAGTACTTTTCTCGGGGTGAAACGATTCAAACTTCCATATCGTTGAACAGAGAGTTTGTTTTGCTGTAGGAGAGAACAGGGTTCTCGGCGGATAATTATTTTGGCGAAGAGCGAGTTCCGATTATTCGCGTCTTCATTTACTCCTGCCGGCGTGCGGACGTTGTATGCCTTCTTCTCTCGTTCTCCGTTTGAAGGTTGGCCAACACCACGTGATTTTTCGCCCGAGACGCGTCCGCCTTTTCAGTCGCCCGGGGCTTTGAAGGTGCAAAACGCGCAACTCACCGTAATCTTTTTACCTTTTTAGCTGGGTATAGATATACCCCGGGGAGGCAGGTCCCGCGAGGTCGCGAGGCTCTTGCGCGGGGGCGTGGTGTGCCGGTCAGTGTTTTAAATCACCTTCACCCCGAGCGTATGTGCTCAGCCACCTTACTCGTTTACCAAACCCTCTGTATGCATTACGATTCTTCTCCCCTTACCGAAATCCTTCTCTCCTTTATTTCTTCTCTCCACGCACCTTCCAGCTCCACCAACGCAAATATTTTTCCTCGTGGATCGGACCCTGGAAGCGAAACGAATCGCGCGAAATTCGTTGGCTCCGGGCAACCCCGTAAAGAAATTCTCGCAGGAGTGTCCAATTGGAATCCAATTCTCATATACTCGTGCCTACTTCCCGATTCCTCCTGATCCGTTCAATAAAACGCACAGCCGTATTGGATCCGAACTGGAATTTAATCCTGGAATTTTCATGTGAAAATCTATTTCCAATCCTAGTGGAATCTTGCTTTTTTTAAATGAAAAACTGAAGGATAAATTTCCTACTCGTCGTCGCGACCCGGTTAACGGCAGAGTCAATGGTGCGTAGCAAGCCAACGTCCACCGTCTTCATTCCTCTATCGCGTCTCTTCGGGTCTCGTTGTTGCGCCGTTTGAAGAAGCTTCGTCCAAGAATACACGGCGGTCTCAGAGTACCCACACATCCGAGTCAGTCCGCTAGTTCAACGATGACAGGTTTTGCACGCGAGTTCTGTATTGGAGAGCAGGAGGCGCGGATTAAACGCGAGCGTCCAGCTTCCTCGTGAATAGTTTGAAGGAGAGACCAGGGAGAAGGTTGAAAGGGTGGAGAAAACCAATATGAAATTACCCTCGCGCGAGCGAGCGCCAAATTGCCGGTAATAAAGTGGGCCGATAAACAAATGAAGGAGCGCGCGCGTAAACGAGAGAGAGAGAGAGAGAGAGAGTCTAGGCCCTCCGGTACATGCGAAACGAGCGAGCCACCAACCGGCCGAGTATATCCATCTCCTCTCACTCGTTGAATCGCCCGAAGGCCAAGTGAGAAGAAACGCGAAACGAGCCAGATGAGGGACGAGGACGACCAACGAAGATGATGAAGAAGCCGAGGAAACGAACGAGGAGGAAGAAGACTAGCTTGGAAAGAGACGGGCTTCGTAGCAAGGCCAAATGAGAACGAGGTGAGGAAGATCTCGAGAGAAGAGACCGATAATGGCGGAAGAAACGGAAGAAGAGGCTAAAACAAACTCCGAAGCGATGAAAGCGAGTTACGACTCTTTGCGCCGTACCTCACATTCGACTGTCCAACGCGGAGTTATTCAGTTTTGCCAGTTGTTACCCAATATCGGAATTGTCACGTTGACGAAGCAATTTACAGCGTGGTACTGTTCGACACCTGGTCAATCGGGTCCAACTGTTCGGAAAGTCCGATTACCCTGGAGGCCAGTTTAGATCGCGGAGTGATACTTTTTAGCCAACAGGAAGTAGCGGATTAGCCATACGTCGAGAGTACCAAATTTCACGACTGTCAAAGCCCTTTGTCTCGGCATCTTTAATTAAAATTGAAATCTTTTGTTAAATAAAATTAAGGAGTACACGGAACTTGACAAAAATGAACAAATTGATGCAAATTGATACCCTCGCATCAAACCATCATTTTAACTGAATGACTTATTTATTATTATTCTGTCATATTCAACGTTTCAACCGAATCAGTAATTTATTATTATTCCGTCATATTCAACATTTCGTTACATAAGTGAAAAATTTTTCAACTGCTACACCCACATAAGCCTATACGCCGAAACAATTTGCGATTGATTCCATCCCTCGTAAAGAGTGCTACCCGCTGGATGCGGAAAATAAAAGTTGTAGACACTGGTCGATCCACTCGTCGTCAAGCTCGATTTCAAGATTCAAGATCTCTAGGTGACGCCACCGATTAAACGCGTTATCAACATTATCCTTCATAATCGTAGACCCCCAATTTGAGTGGAATCAAAGACGAGCCTTCTGACAAAAGTGTATTCTACTGGGATCATCACCAGAGGTTTCAGACCCCATCCGTCGTCTTCGTCAAGTACTATATACCAGTCCTAGCAAAGATTACGAAGAAATCCAACCCTATAGGCACGTTGTCCCGAACGCGATATCCAAAAAGCAAGGAAAGACTGGCCGGACCCGCCAATAAATACGAATGAGGGAGCTCGGCATCAATCCACTAATTAATTAACCGTTAGAGTTGTTTCGAGCGGCACGCGATGCTCTCCGCGTGTTCGAACCGGCGGTCCTGACGGATGCGTCATTATAGCTGCGTACACGTGTGGGCGATGTGGTATCAACTTGGAATAGAGGGCTCCGGAGAAGGGGGATCGAAGATCTCGGCTTGCATCAGCGAGAACCACCGTCAGGAGCTCTCGGACACACAAAGCACGCAAACACACGCGCGAACAATTTCTCACACAGAGCGATGGTCACTACTTTTGACGCGCTCAGGTGGAACCAAGATGGCCGACGGAGCGGCCCCCGAAGGCCCAACGAATAGGTGGGGGTAATGACGCTCATCACCCGACAGTGTTTCGCTATACCAACATCTCTCGCCCCAACGTGCGTGCTCCTCCTCTTCTCGTTTCTTTTCTCGTTCGAACACCGCGTGGATGAGCGAGAGAGAAAATATCCGAGATCCTTCATCCCCGATAGGATCCAGAGGGAAGGGGAAGAGGCTTTGTACCTTTGCTGAAGGTATAAGTGTTGCTCTCGTTTCTCTCTCTCTCTCTCTCTCTCTCTCTTTCTCATATTCCTCCTCTTCTTTCCCTCCTCCTCCACACCTCCCCAAGGCCTCCTCGTCTGCACTCCTGTTCTTCGCCTGTCCCGGAGATCCACGTACGGGGCACTTACACTGATGAGTACGTGAGTACACCGCGTAACTGCCTCCGCGCAGTTACAACACTCGCGATACACCTAATGTCCACGGCTATCTTAGTTATATTATTAAATCGTGCTGTACGAACGGTTGGTTTTTTTCTTTTTTTTTTTCTGCCGAGATGAAACTCTACTGGTCGAGCTGGAATGTCGCGCTGAAGGCGTATCTAGCTTTTTGTTATTCCGTCTTGACGCTGGAGCACGGAAGAAAGGTTTGGTTTTTTATTTGTTTTTTTCTCGTGAACAATTTTGGATTTTGAAAAATCCCGAGGCAATTTTTTGAATCTTTTATTGAATCACTGAAACCTGATGATAAAGATTACGGATGATGGACTCCTGCATTATTGAAAAATTTGATGCATATGGGTTTGTATTTTTAACATGTTCTACTCGCTCCATTTTTCTCTCTATCAAATGGTGCGAAACCGTGGGATCCATCGACCGACAAATCATCCAGCATTCTTTATTACCACCGAGAAACGTTCATTGCCTTCATAAGCTGATACGATGCAAAGTATGCTGCGAAGCTTCTCTCGGACCCAAGAAAACTCGCGAACGGATATTATACAGGACGAATCACGGGAAACGGAACATATATTCGGGCGATTTGAAAATGGGAATTTTATTCATATAGGAGTTTGAAAACTTCTATATCTATATTCTTTTTGAAGTTCTGTGAAGGTCATATTATGTTGGGTGGCTAAATTCGTTTTGATTCCAGATACAATCTGCAAAGGGAAAAAATATTCCCTTCCATGAAAAAAAACTTTGATAAGCTTTAAAAAAAAATCTGATGACATCCATGAAGGTTAGCAAAGCTTTCGTACCTATATTGAAATATACACGATTCGTATTTTCGTAATCAAGTCGAAACATTGAATCTTTCTGTTTTCGTGGATCACCCTGTACATATATACGCAAATGTACATAAATCCTGTGCAATCCACGAATGTGTAACGATAACGCGTATTTATACGAGTACGTGTAGCGATGAGGTGAAATCCTTTATAATAGGATATTAGTGGGAAGAAGGCACGCACCTTTACCGAGTAATTATATCACTAATAAATTAGCATCTGGAAGCACCGTAAGTTGAACTCTCCGGGCGTATTTCCCCTTTGCTCTTCGTTATACACCCAACAAACTTGCATACGCACAAACGTACGTATTAATGCTTGAAATTTCTTCACCTCCTCCCGTAATATGCAAACCCAGGTGATATTTCTTCTCTTTCATCTGTCCGATCGTAAAAACACAATAATAATAATAATAATTGTCACGATTACGGCGAACAAGTTTTTGGCCTCCGGTCTTTCTTCGAGCTCGAGGGAATTGTTGGCTAAGAAACGAAAAATGAAAGCGAAAAGACATAGAGGCGAGAATATCTATAGGTATGGATAATGAAAGGGACAGAAGTTGGGAAATGGGTACGAGATGTGAGAGCATTTGCGCATCCGAGCTCTCGCGCGTATTAACGAGACGATCATATTTATCAGGATAAAAGCACGGGAATTGTGATATATGTGCACGTGTTTTCGTACGAACGAGTCCTCGACTCAACACAGGCCTGAAGCAAATAATCGGCATGACAATTACAGGGCTAATTGATTGGGGAGGCTTTCTGGAACGCTCGAAAAAAAAAATTAACCGCTACGACCTTGAAGATGAGGGTACGAAACGGATTAATATTGGACGATTTGAACGTGGTTGTTTTTCGTGCCTGGAGTTATTCGGATTATTAATTGCTTGAATTCTCATTCGAGCTTTTCAACTTGAAGTTTTGCCATTTTGTTAAGAATGTACCGAAGGTCGTAGGAGATTATTTCATTTTGAATCAAATTCATTACAAATTTCATTTTGAATTAATTCAATTGGTTTTTACTTTGAATTAATTTAATTTAAAATTACATTTTTAATGAATTCAATTCAATATGAAATTTTTAATGAATTCAATTTAAAATTAAATTGTCAATTCATTTAATTTGAAATGAACGTCTACACCCGGACCGTATTGATTGATCAACGTTGTCATAATAACCAGATAGCAAAATCAAGCATCGAGAAATGATTTCATTCAGGCATAATCGAATGTTAAACTAGCTTCGGATAGAGACCAAAAGCGTTCCAACTCGCATTACCGCGTACACATTAAACAAAGTGAGAAACGGTTGTAATCCTGTTATCACGACGTTGCATTTCGGCTCTCTCGACGCCTCTCGATGGCCCATATAAATTCTCGACGGAGGAATTCTCACTCCGAAGAAGAGATTCGCGGTCTGGTCCTTGGCGAAATCGGGTAAGGTGCTCCGTAGGTCTGGCCAGCGCGCGGATATGATGCAAGAGGTGTGTTTAGGCGCGCTACAGTGACGGCAATGCTCGAGCGAGTTTGGCGCGACGGGAGCCGTTTCGAAAGACAGGAGCGTGCTCATCGCCGTTGTCTTTCTCTCCCTCTTGTACTTTCTCTCGGTCTTGATCTCTCCCTCGCTTTTTGAGGGCATCAAATGAAAAAGGAGCAAACCCGAAGCTTGGTCCTTCTTCTCCACGGGCAGTGGCGTTTCTTCGTCTCTCTCTCTCTCTCTCTCTCTCTCTCTCTCTCTCTCTCTCTCTCTCTCTCTCTCTCTCTCCCTCTCTCGCTCTTTCTTTTTCTTCCTCGATCTCACGTAACCCTAACAAGACCTGGAATAGAGCCGTCAGAGCCGCAGGGGGGCCACGGTTCCTCGCGAAGACCCCCCGCTGGCCGCCATCTTGGCTTTTATTAACGAGAAAGAAGTCGCGGTCCCGCGCGCCAACGGCAGCAAATCCACTTCGTATAGGCGACTGCGACAACTTGTTCGTATAGACTGATGACGATTATTATTATTGATTATTATCATTATATTCTATATTCACTATTTTTCGGCACCTCACTATGTAATCTCCCATATCTATTTTTGCATTTAACGATTCTTCGTAAATTGATTCGTTTAAGCTTTGTATTTATTATTCTGTAATAATCATTGCGATTTTTTATATCATCATAATTATCATCAATATTACTATTATTATTTATTTTTATATTATTAATTATATATTATATTGTACAATTTTATATATAATTTTATTATTAATGTTGCATATATTGTTAGTATTATTATTAATATTAATATATATCTATACTGACATCAAGAACCCAAACAATCCTAACGTCAGACACCCTACTGCCCGAGATAAAACGCGTACGTGCGCATAATAGAAATTATGTGCAAGAGAGGAAAAATAAATTGGAGCGATCTCTGCAGCCGATGTAACATAGAAACCAATTCATTAAGGAATCACCGCGCGAGTAATGGTCGAAAGCTCTCGCGTGGATTCGACTCATCGTCTTCACTATTGTGAGCTCACAACCTATGAGGAAACGATTATGCGATTCGGAGAGATATTTCTAGCAGGTAAAAAAAATTGAACGTGTTAAGGCGAGAGTCCATTTATACGACTTACGGTGTCCCGAAAAATACGCAAAAACGCGAATTATGCGATTCTCGTCGGATAGCATCCTTACCCCCTATACTTTCAACGTGGACATGTGCCTTCAGTCGCTACTCGATTATTATCTACAATCGATATTACCGGTGATTTCCGACGATTGATAGTGTTCACACTGAGTGAGAGACAGAGATAGAGAGATTGCACAACCGGAAAATCTTACATCGATATAAATACCCTCTTCTGTGGAGTTACATATCTGTGGTTACACATTCTGAATGGTGTATGCGTGAATTCCCAAACTTATATATATACAGGGTGTGGTGTAAGTAATGGATAACCCTGTATTGTCGGATAAGGGACCTTAAGCCCTATCTAAAAAAAATTACGGACTCCCCCTGACTCAACCACTCTTTGTGATAGGGATTTTTACAGTCAACTACTGACTGTAAAAATCCTTTTTTTTATGAATAGTGGCCGATAGAGTGAAGAGAAAAAGTAAATTTCCTAAAAAATAAAAAATAAATTATCACAAAGAGCAGTTGAGTCGGAGGGAGTTCGTAATTTCTTTTAGATAGGGCTTAAGGTCCCCCCTATCCGACGATACAAGGTTATCCATTACTTACGCCACACCCTGTATATATATATATATATATATATATATATATATAAAGTTAATATCACGCGCTTTCTCGCACCGTTATATTCTATCGCGAGAACGGAGCGCATTTTACGTGGGCGTCGCACGAGGCGTCGCTTTAACGTTCTGCATAAATTCCAGGGCTATGCCCGAGGCGGACGAAAAGAGGGAGGGGGGCTTATATAGATGAGATAGAAAATGAGCCCGAGAGAGAAAGAGCAAAGGGACGAAAAGAGCACGACGAAGAAACGCATCTCCAATTTCCCTGCAGTAAACGTCAAGCCAATAAGAATTGGCTGGATTGCGAGCAAATGGAGGGTGAAGGGAGAAAGAGAGAGAGAGAGAGAGTAACTCGGTCTTGTAACCCGCTCGATGCGTTCCATCCTTGTCCCGAGGATAAGCCCCTCATTTATTCCCTATTTCTTTTGAACCTCGTGATAAACCGGACACGAGAAACTCGAAGAGAGAAAGAAACGCCAGGGAAGGGGGGTAGGGGTTGGAGGTGGGGGAAGAGAAACAACGCGATAGAGAGAGAGAGAGAGAGAGAGGAAAGATGCAATCGAAAGACGATGAAGATAATAAAAAAAAAGTATGAAAACGAAAAGATAGATAAATAAATAAAAACGCCAACGCGTCGAAGGCGAGAACGAGAGTAAAGATATTCAGGAAAAAGTGATACTCTTGGCGATTCGAGGATGTACGGATCGCTCTCCTCGTGTATACGAGATGCAAATGAGTCCCTCTCGGTTCGATCAATAAAACGGACTCGTATTTTAAGATTCGTGATATTAACATAATATCTCGTGTACGCCCTATAATTGCGACCTAATGTTCGCGTATACACCGACCACGCGTGGAAACCAGTTAATGCTCGCTAGCGAGATTGATAAATTGACGGATTTCGTTGAGAGCTGACACCTAGGTGCAGTTACGTGCACCTTATTTTTCTAGCCTATTTCACTAGCCTATTTTCCTTAAAAATGAGATTCCTAAAAAAATGAGATTGGAAAATTCAAATGAAAATTGTATTGAGAAAACTCGGTATTAACATTTAAAGAAACATCGATTTTTACTTTTGAATTTTATAAGTCACCAATCGATATACATGGAACTGTGCTTGATACATAATTCTGCAGGAAATTGAACGCTCTATGAAAAATATCTCTTAACGTTTTGCGATAAATCTAATATTTCAAAAGTTATTCAGGGGTAAAGTTAAAAGGGGTAAGTTTGGAAATTCCTTTTACTTTTCGAACGAACTGTCAGACTCACCACAGAATATCGTAAAATCTGTAGTTTCGATTGTTTTGTTATTTATACGATTTATAAAATGTTATTTAAGCAAACGTCAGTTTACGAATAAAAGTTACAAGCACATTCTACAACGTTATTTATTGCTCTTAGATTTCTAAAAAAACCTCATTTTTTCTCATTTAATTACATTTTCATTACTAAATAACGCGATTTTCCAGAATATTAAATTATCTACCAAAAAGGTCGTTCAACACGATGTGAAAAATCTTACCGTTACACAGGAAAACAGAAAAATCTTGAAATTCTTAATACAATGAACTTTGACCTTCAATAACTTTCAAAGGAGAAGTGTTACCATAAAAAGGTAAGACCCCTTTTTCGAAGAGCGCGCCATTCCCTAAAAAAATATGTCTTGAAAATTACCGTACGATATTTTTCAAAAAGAGCAAAACTTTTTCCACATTATTAGGAAAATAGAAAATCGTAAGTCTTTCAATCGATGTTATTTGCTCGTATTTAAACACATTTTTCTCCATGACCTCCTCCGACCTATTGATCGAAAGAATTTTGAAAAGAGACCTTAAAATTCATTCATAAAATAGTTGTTTGGAGGACATCAAACTTCAACGCTCATCATCAGGTCCCACAATCAACAATTGCTTGGAAAAGGATCAGTCTTCGAAATGATCGCGTTTGCTGATATTCAAAGTTGTCCTCTAATGTCCTGACTTCAAAATGACGACGCTGGTACCGATCGTGTACCTACATATTCAAACTGGCAGACTGCATGGTCTTCTTTTCGCACCAGAGATTGCTAGAGAAGGTGTAAGAACCGGCAGGAGATGGAGAAAAGAGAGGAGGGGGGGGGGAGGAGAGATTCTGTACGATGTGTGTGTACACCGAGCCCTGCGAGAGCCTCGACCAGAAACTCATTTATCTTGCTCCTCTGACACTGTGTTTATTAAAAATAATGACTCGAGCGCCTCCTCACCTCTTCCCTCCCTAGCCGCGAGTATACTTCTCGAATGCTGCAATTCTGCAGCTTTACGCGTACGTCTCGTCGCCTCTGTGCCACATTCTCTTCTCTTTTCCATTCTCTTTTCGCTTATTCGTTCTCGTAACTCTCTCTCTCTCTCTTTCTTTCTTTCTCTCTTTCTCTCTCTCATGCTCGAACTTCACCGTTGGCGAAAGTTCCTTCGGCTGTCGTTGATCAGCCAATGAGGCTGACGGTAATTTCGCGAGTTGAATTCGCTGCGCTCGAACCTGTATCGGAAAGTACTCGGCTCTTTTCGTTGAGAGCCAGATCCAGATCTGGAATGGATTTTTGGTTTGGCCCGTTTTGAAAGCGGCTCAGGGTTGGCTGTGCTCAATTGGTGGCAATGTTCAGAGCTTGAACGAGGGCAGCGAGGTTTACTCGAAAATCCATCGCACCGGGAGGTGTTGGGTTGAATTCCTTTTTTGTCAACCTTTCCTATGAAATTTTTATTAAAATTTTTTTATTACATTTTTCGAATGATATTTTTATGAATTTTTTTCCAATTGAATTTTTATGCAATTTTTTCGACAGAAATATTAATGACATTTTTTTAAATTCCATTTTAGTGCAAATTTTTAAAATGCAATTTTTATGATACTTTTCGAATTAAATTTTAATACATTTGTAGGTTACATATGTACCTCCACATATGTAGGTTCTGAATGCAATCCTTTTGCCTTCGAAGAAAAACCATCCAGGAGAATCACTGTAACGAGAATGTTACCCCCTAAAGTTCTTCTCCCTAGGGACGTAAGAACCAAAAGACGAAGGATTCACAACGCATTCGCTATTGTTTTCCCCTAAGACCAGAAAAATGCTCAAGGAGTCTTTCCTAATCCTGCTAGCATCTCTCTCCGCTCATCCCCATTATGTTGTTGTTAGCATCAGGAAAACATTCCGCTTAGTCTCTTCTGACGTTGCATCGGAAGACCCTGGCTCTTTGGGTCTCTTCAGTGGGAAGCCTCCAGCTCGTTCTTCAACAGATTCCTGGAAGCGTATCTCATTGGAGACATCTGCTGGATGCTGCACCGAGAAAGCGAAGATGATGTCCATTTTCCGCACTTCTTTTCTATTTTTCAGGCGACGTTTACTTTTTTCCCAAATTAGCCCGATCAAAATCCTAATTTTTTGACACAGCGTTTGTTCAAGAGAATTATAAAAAGCGCTGATCGTAAACATATCATATTTGATGGAGATTATATTAAAGGGGACAAAATGTATATTAATGAATAAATCAATGTTATTTTGAAAAAAACGTAAAAAGTCACGTTTTTGAGCAAACCCAGCTCGTGCCTTCCCTAACCCAGTTACTTTTCAGAGAACTCGATCAAAATCTGATTCGACATAGTGTTTAGCCAGTTTTTTTCATAACCTCCAAACGGACATCAGATTTGCTATTTAGACCCAGGCAACCAGAAGATTTCTTCTGGGACCTCGTGAGACGAAGCAGTTGATTAATGAATGGGCACAAATTGATGTAAGTTTACGAGAAGAGAACGATAAAAGATTCCGTTTAATGAATTCAGTGACTACGGTTGAGTTATTGAATACGAAACTCGTGGCGAGCATAAAACGAAGTACACACCGGGATAGTCCGATGATGAGGATGATGATCGTTGGATGTATCCAGGATGTGAGTTAATTGATTGCCGTTAAGGTGATGCAGATGACTCTTCGTCTTCCTTCATCGGATCATCTGATCGCTGCTGCCCGACGAGAAAGACACACGTCCACTTTTCTCTCTCTCTTTCTCCCTTGATGTTCTCGAATGGGACTGCTCTTGGAGCAGCCAGTGTCCAGTTGGAGAACAGCAGTCGGAGAGACCAAGATGGAGAAAGAGAAAGAGAAGGAATCTCTCCTGCTCTTCACGGAGAGACGGACGGACACGGGCCAACAAATGGTCTTGCCAGTACAAGATTCTTATCTTAGGAGTGGTATATTTATGTGAAGCTCGCGTAGGTAATCTACCTACCGAGAAAACCAGCCTCGAAGATCCACAAACACTCTCTCCCGGAATGAGGATGGGGAGAGAGAGAGAGAGAGAGAGAGAGAGAGAGAAAGAGATAAAGAGGGTAAGGGAACACGAAACATCCAATTCACTCATAGCCCTCAACCCTCTTGTAGCTCGCGCGCGCCTACGTTTCTCTCACACCGGGGGACAGACACAGCGCTCGTGCGAGCGATCTCCTGGTGATCGTATTACCAAGAGGGAACGCCGCGAAAGATCCCGCTTTCGCGCCCGCGCGCGCTTCGAATTCGCGGAAATTTCGCGCGGCTTCATGGCCAGAACAGCGGTGCTCCTCATCGAGGCACGGTTTTCGTTCAATATCAAACCGCCACATGTGGAAATTCTAGTATTAGCTCCGAGGATGAAGTCGCACTGTGGGCGGTGTGGGGCATAAAAACCCGACAAGCCAATATGACATGCCCAATACGGATGATTCGTGAGACAACGTGATTGTTTACAAAATCATCAGCAATGATCCACCAGAAGGGATTCCAATAAGATCCACCAAAACGAATCCCAAAATAATTTACGAACATCGATTCTGACATTCAGAATCGGAGTTTGTAAATTATTTTGGAATATATTTGACGATTTAGGGATCATTTTGACGATTTGTAACCTAACTTGACCTAACCTAAAAAAGACGATCAATTGCTTCCTGGTACATCAAATCTGAGATTCCATCAACATTGGTCCCACTGCGACCTCCCAATATGACAATACCCAGTATGGATTCTTGTCAAACGATCAGGCCAACCGATAATTTTCCAAGTTTGCTTCAGTCGTTTAACTTCCACAGCTTTCATGCACTACTCGTTCAAATCTCCCTAAAACTCCATTTTTCAACCAACCCCCGCGTTTCCCAAAAAAAAATACTAGGCAAACGCAACTAGAAGCTCAAAAGCTTCCACAGGCGAATCTCACTGAGTACTCGGTACGAATAATCCCGGACGCAGGACATACTAATTGAATGGCCCTCACCCCGTGCTCGGATGAGGGCAGAGGGCGCTGCGCGAGACTTGCCGTCCCCAGGTGTAGGAAGGATGAGTAAAAGCGCGTCAAGAAGACGTCTCACTCGACTCCGAGACTCGTAACTCCAATAGTGGGGATGGTGACTGTACAGTCGGCGTACGAGGAGAGAATGAGGATGCTGCGCGATTATCGAGAGAACTCTCGAGAAAGAGAGGGCGAGAGAGAGAGAAAACAACGAGATGCAGCTTTCTGCGATCCAGCGTCGAGAAGAAGGAAAGACTGCCGTAGCACAAAGTGCTATACTATCCGGCAATTCAACTCGAAACTCTCGTGAGAAGGAAACAAGAAGGGGTGAGAGATAAAGAGAGAGAGAGAGAGAGAGAGAGAGGGAAAGGAAGCACAAGTGGTATAATCGTGATAAGCAGGTGATAGATGCCCTTCGGGGCCCCACTGTCGGGGCCCTCTCCACTACGGACAATGGTTATTTGTTTCTCTACCTTACCTCTACCCCCCTTCTCCTCACCCTTTAACCTTCTCTCTCTCTCTCTCTTCCCTGTTATTTCTCTTTCCCGATCTCAACGTGTTACGCCACTCTCCTCCTCTTCCGTGCTTCATTCTCTCCGCATTATTTGTATATACACGCGACATATGCATCCCTCGGTATGTCTTCCTTGGAAAGACGAAGAGAAAGGGTGGATGGGGGGGACGCGGAGAAGAGGAAAACTCGACAAAGGCGAAAGAGAGAACAAAGAGAGAGAGACGAATGGAAATAGTCCCCGTACACGCCGAGGGCACACATATCTCGTCCCTCCAGACACGGTCTAAATCACATCGACAGATAATCACAACTTAATTTACCCCCCGTTGATCCGGTATAGAGGACCCTCGTGAGTAGGGGAACTTGGGACAAGACGACCGTGGTAAGGATACTCAAGGATGAAACAATACATATGAATCAGTCAACTCGATTTTTTTTACCTTTTGTTTGCTTTTTTTTGGTATTTATATTGATCGATTCTTTGGTATGGAAAAAAAATGATCAGTGATTCTTGGTGGAGGTCCATATTGAAAGGGGGGGAGGGATTGTTCAGCTTTTCTAGGTCGTAATATGAAATTTATGGTTTTTAACGAAGCTTAAAAATCCATGTAAATAATTCACTACGTATGGATTGATCAGTAATTATTTTAACAAAATTGATAACGTGTTTATAATTAATTTTAATTTATTAATAAACTTTTTAAATTTATGTAACTTTTATTTAGATTTCTAACGAATTCTAATTTTTAGCTTATAAAAAACAAAGAGTCCAACGAACCGAAAAATACGATGATTCCATATCCTAAAAAAAAAACGACGTATGGTAATACGGCCTTTTAATTAAACTGGTTCCAGCACATCTTCATGGGCGGACTTTTTTCACGCTTTTACCGGTCGCTCACTCCTTTGGCCACGACACGTTACCTGCGTTCCGAGTAAACCTCTACCCGTCTTCTCCTGCCATGGATACATCGCGAATGACAAGATTACGAGGCTCGTATAGCAGATTAGTTCATCCTGATTTCGCTCGTCCACGGTGTACCGATTTTGCATAATTTTTTGTTGCTTTTTTCTTTTCTCCGTCGTTATACGAAAGCGCGACAACGAGAATAATCGTGTTATTTTACCCAATTTGTGAAACACACGTTTCATTCGAATAGACGAGATAGTGCTATCTTATAACAATAAACGTTTTTCTTTTCTATGCTTTTGTTTTTTTTTAAATTTCCATGAATTCTTGATCCAGGATCCGTTTCGTGTTTGACGTTTATGTACGTAATGTATTTGTATTATATATTAAACGTTTTTATGAGTTTATCGTACCTCGTTACATCGCTACGTAATCGTTCATTTCATGAATTTATTCACTTATTGTATATTAATAGAAAAAAAATGATTTTATAATTGGACTTACAATATATAAATATATTTATACCCGCGTATGAATACATAGATCGAGAGGCTAATTTAGTCATCACCGACCGAAAGTGCGGATAGATTATTCAGCATAATACATCGAGTGTGCGTTGAAGAGGAACATCGTGAACGCGAGCCTTCGGGGCGACGTATTATGCTCCAGCGTGTTTACCTTTTTTTTTCACTTACCTTTTTTCGTTCGCCTTCTCATCAAAATTCATTTGACATAGAATTTGAGGCGGACGCGAAACGAAACGTGGCAAAAGGATAATTATAGTTTCGAAATAAATGTTTTCTTTTTTTCATAGTCGAACGAGGCATACGTTAAGGCTGAAATCACGCGTGTGTGTGTGTGTGTGTGTGTGTGTGTATACGAGGGCACTTTCATCTCGAGCGTAAAGGCGCCACGCGAGAGATGTGAGAATCAGAAGCGCGATGAAAAATTCCGTCTCGAAATTCTCTCTTCGGGCTGTTCGATTTACGGACTTGGCTAACTATGTTTGTATACGTAAGAATAAGCGATGATGATGAGAAAGAGAGAAAAAGAGAGAGAGAGAGAGAGAGAGCAAGGAGTCGCGGATGCGCCACAATGCGCCTGTTAGGTTATGTATATATTCGAGCGCCGCGCGTCGATGATTAATGATTATCCGGACGCGCTTGCCCCGCGCGATTCACTCGTTAATGATCCCATGACTCGGCCAATACGCTAACTAGCTCTTTAGAGTCTTAAGGTCCTACCGAGTCGAGACAACTTCATACTACGAGATACGTTCATTGGGTGTCTACGTGTGCACGTGTTACAACGATGACAATGAGTTTGGTCGTGTCATGTCGACAAGTGGCCTGTCCACGCGAACCACCAATTACAGAGCGGCGAACCGAGGAAAAAAAAACGCCTCGATCGAGTGGCTGGATGGTTGGATCGAATGGACGAGCGTTTGAGTAAAGACAACTTGAGATCGTTACGCATTGGCGATTTGTCGTCGACGATTCGATCGACACGAGCAAGTGGCGACTTGGTCGCCTGGTGAATCGACCGAGTCGTCTACCACCTCCAGCCATTGATGATGGTCTAGTAAACGGTTTTCACTTTGGAATGCCAGCAACTACAAAACCTATTGCGAATCGTCGACTGTTCGCCAGCGACTTGGTCGATCAGTTAATACACTAGTTGGAGTTAGGAAGATGAGATTTCGTAATAAACAAACTTTTCCAACAGTTTTGTGATTGGTTGAGTCAGTTTGTGATTGGTTGACTTCAAAACATAATGGATTTCTTTTTACTACAGCTAATATAAAAACTAACAAAAATAGACATGCCAAAAGAGGAAATATCAGAACAGAAAAGCTAGCGAGCCGATATAAGATCCAAAATTGGGCTTTCGAAGTTTGGCCGACGAAGCAATTCACTTACGATTTAGGTTAGACATGTTATTCCTGAACAGAAGCGTTACGATAGTGGTGATGAAAATGAAGAAAAGAAACACCAGACGACCAGATCGAACCCGATCGAAATCGACCGTCGTTTTCAGACACATACGCAGGACCTAGGAAGTTGCTACTGGGAATTAAAGTGCACCTTCCGTCACGATCGTTCATATCGAAATTACACTTTCAACAAGCTACGAATTCGAAGGATCGGAGAAGGTTCCTAATTTCCAATACGTTGACTCGCGACGAACGGTAATTTCAATTTGGTCTCTTATGAAAAGGGCTGATGAAGAAAAAAAAGGGAAACCCACTCGCTTTCGTAGTGATCAATCTATTCCAATGCGTAGTTGGGAAAAGCGCATGGAGCACGTATCGAGACGATTTTTGAATGGATTCGAGGACTCGTTCAGAAATGGGAACGAGCGTCGGGTGTATCAATTCGTAGAAAGATCGTGCGATCGATCTTCGCTCAATCATGGTTTTGGGATTTCCTTCCCCCCCCTGCCCCTCTTTTCCGTCACGGTCGTCAGTCATGCTCATTGATGAAGACTCGATTGGAAATAGGAATTAACCGCAGTGTACAGTGAAGGTCGAACTGCAAGAGCCGAGCACACGTGACGAGTCCATCTGATTGTACGATGGTACATTGTTACATGTTCACCCTTCGAACCCTCTCTTTTTCCCTTATGGTACTCAACGATCTCAACGATCAGTTTGCCCCTCGTTTCTCCACACACAATTCACTATTGCTTTATTTTACAGATCAGAATTTTCACCAACGTTCGCGGACACTTAACCGCGTACTTCAACCGTTATTTGCATCGTCATGTGCGTTTGGGTTCATTCCTTGTTGGGAGTGCAATGTTACCTGATGGGAATGGTTGATGGAGTCCTGAGAGTTTCTATTGAGCTGATTCTGGCGATGCTCCAAGGGCAGTCAATTTTTATCATTCGAGCGGTTTTGGATCAGAAATTGGACATCGACGATGATACAACGTAGAATTTGGAGAATTGATGTTTGGGGGCAAAACCACTAAAACAGGCAAAAAGCGTTTCTTTTTTTACTATTTTTTGGTTAAGTGTATCATCCTTCGATCTTTTTCCAATAGGTATTCAATCTAGCCAGTCTTTTGCAATCGAGAAATCTCATTCTACTATCGTTGGTTCCAGGCTTTTACCCAATACTCCAGTCTAACCTAAGACTCTGAAATCCTTCTGAATGAATTCAATGCCTATCAATGAATACCTACACTGTTATACCCAAAATAGCTAGCCATCAAATTGTAAATATAAACTGCTGCTTGTGTACGTAGGAAACATGCAATATCATTCTCTCTCCATGATGACGTTAACCGGACATACAACGCCACATCTTTTGTCGCAAACTATCCTCTCGCGCAAGAACAAGCCACCAAGGCATACCCAGAGATATTTATGAATACACAGTCTCCCGAAGCCTCTCTCGGTACTCCCATCTCGTCGGTTCAAACGATAGTAGTATCTGGCGAATATCCCATAAACGTGTTATCCCCTTATTTAAATACACGCGTACAGCTCAATGGAAGGAGAGGCCGAGAGGAAAGCCCAGCCGAGTGCGAGCCCCCGCGAGGAGGCAGGAGAAAGATACGACACGATCGCGCGATCCTCGGGGCAACTGCGTACACCATCACCGTAACCTGGGAATACGTGTACATTAGGCTGATTCACAAAACATGGACAATTTTTTTTCTTTTCCATGTTATATTAAAATGAAATGGCAACAATCGGAAAGTTCCAGTCTGATCGAATGGGCCAATGAAATATGACCCCTTAATATTAATACTTAGATATATTTTGTAATTTACTACTTCTCCAAAAAAAATAGAAAATCCTCTGTTTTTCTAATTTTTAATTTCCTAACTCTTCAATGGGTCAACTTGGAACATTCCGTGAAACATTTTTGTGTCAGGAATCAAACGCTCTACAAAAAAGGTCTCTTATCGTTTCATGGTAAATCTACTCTCTCGAATGTTATTCAAAGTCAAAGTTCAACTTCTAAAAATTTTCAATTTGTGATAAGTATGATGGTTTCGCGGGAACGTGAAAATATCGTGAAAGTTATGAATTGTACTTTGACCTTGAATAACTTTGAAAAGAGTAAAGGTATCATAAAACGATAAAAGATCTTTTTTATAGAGCATTCGATTCTTTACAAAATATGAGTTGGGCCTTCTTCCACGATGATCCATTACCAAGTTAAAAAATTCCAAAATATCAAACAAAATGTTTGGTTTCCTAATAGCATAGTATAATTACATAATCGCTACAGAGGACTTTTAAATATTACCTAATATTAAGTGCTCATATTTTGGATTACGTCTTATTTAATCTTTCTGAAACTGTTGAATAAATTAATTCGAAAAAAAAAAGTGTTTCTTGGAATGTCAATGTTTTTTGAATCGCCCTAGTGTACGTATACGAGATGATAGCCGTTGCAACGGCATCGAGAGCATAAACGCGCAGAGATTTTGCCTCCCGGCTAATCCCACATGCAGCCTCTTTCACCAAGCCTGCACGTGCACCACCATACCACGACATTGATGGTTAACCAACACGCAAAAAACGAGCTCCAGAGACTCGCACACATCGGCCAATTCCGAGTCCAAAGAGAGGCCAGTTTCTCTATAACTGTATTAAAGAATGACGAGCCAAAAGGGCGTATGTTGACGCATCGGGAAGACTAAGTTGAGGCCGATCCATCTAGCCGCGAGCCAAAAGCAAGCAGGAACGATCGGACTTGCCGGATGATATTGAAATAGAGTGGCATAAATATCAGTGCTGAGGCTCATCATCGTGCTTATCAATGCATCAACTGGTGAGTCTGGTATGTTGGACGTAGGCTTGTCACGTAAGCTTTTATGCGCAGTCTGCTGTGACGGAGCAATGCCAATGCCTTTGTCGTTTGGAATGCAACGAATCTTCCTTGGTTATCACTTTGGATTTCATGGCTTTTCATCATCTGGCAAATTCATAGTATTCCCAGATTTCATGAATTTTCTCCGGTTCCCATTCACCAAATTTTCAATGTTTAAGATTTTCAGTTTTGGAAAGCTAGTTAAGGAAAGTCGGAATTCCTAGTTCCTAGAAACGTAGGCAAAACCAGGAATTTATAAATTTAGGAAATTAGAAATTCAGGATATTGGGAATTTAGGAATTTAGCGACTTAGGAATTTAGGAACTTAGAAACTTAGTAATTTAGGAATTTAGGAACTTAGGAGTTTGGGAACTTAGGAATTTAGCGACTTAGGAATTTCGGAATTTGCCCGGTAACGGAAAATTGCCTAAATTCCTAATTCCTAATTCCCTAGAAACTAGGAATTTTCCCTGGTTTTGCCTGAATTCCTAGGAACTAGGAATTCCTAGTTAAGTTAATTAGATTTTCAAAATGAAGAACCTTACTAATTGAATATTTCGAACAGATGTACAGTTACTGACAAAGTCTAAGTCAAGCCTACACCAATATCTTCCGATTTAACTTGAATTATTATCGAAAGTGAAAATTTAACATTACTAAGTATTAACTAATTACAAAAGTATTTATTCACGAAGCTAAACATGAACAATACGATTCTAATTCCATGAATTCTAAATCCACGAATGTCTCATTTTGGACTATCTTTTTCTTCGATTATCCAGCCATGTTTCAATGCCTACGATTTTCACTAAAAACGAACACAATCGGATGTTCGTCGCACCCTGAAATCTTAAATATTGACAGAACAGGAAAAAAAACTAGCGCTGACTGTTCGAGAATGGAACGTAGAGAAACGCGAGAGGAGAAACGCCCGTCGTATTCTATACAGTATAAACACACATTTTAGGCAATGTAACCGCAATGCGCGGTTAACTATAGCTTAGCGGGACTTAAACCCGATGATTATGTTGTCAGGCTCAGTGGGTGGAGAGAAAAGTGATCGCTCACCTCGCACTAGTCGGGGATAGGGCGTCCGAAGCAGGTACGATCGCGAGGGGAGAAACCTGGCTCTCGTTTTTCTCCCTCATGCATATTATAATACCAACGTGTATGACTACCATGCGCAGGTATATTCAAAGCAGACTGCCCCGTCTTGGTCAACCGGAATATCTCGCGTGGGGAATTGGTCGTGTGGGAGGCTTTTGCATTCGTACTTGTTGTACAAACCATTTTTAAAACCCAGCGGCGTTTTATGTCGCGCTACGATTGTCGATGTACGTTCGTGGCCAAAATTGGCAAAAGACCAATCAAGGACCAATCAAGGATCCAAAATTGGAAAAAACTATACCACGTGACGTAGGAGTAATAGATCGACAACTGAAATTGTTCGACCAAGATTTATCAGATGAAACGCTTTTAACGTTAATTTAGAGAGCTAGCCCCTGCGTTTGTCAATTCTACAACGCCTAATGCTCGATTTAGTTAAAAAAAATGGTTTTTCTACGAGAAAACTGGGTTTGAAAATGTCTGAGGTTGTGGGACTGGATGATGATGATAAGGATATTGTTCATAAATTGTCGTAGGAATTCAATAGGATTCCAGTATTTATTCCCTCTTAATGATTTGCATCCAAATCTTTTTTTTTATTCTAATCGAGATTCAACATTAGAATCCAATAATGGAACCGAATTCCCATCCTAGAGAATTCGCCATTTATCCAGCAGAATCTGAAATGAATTTCGATGATTCCCAGCGCATGTTGAGGTTTTCAATAAAAATATGTAAATATAAAAAATAAGTGAATTTTTGAAAAGTAGAGGTCTTATTTTGTAAAACGTCTGGTAAAAAAATTGTATCTGAAAAATCAGTTCAATCGCCTTCCCTGAGAATATACAGTAATTAGAGTTCGTAACTGATTCAATTCATTATCTTAATACACGGACGCTCGTGAAGCGTGCAGTTCAGCTTCCACCACGCCTGATATCGTTCTCGTCACATTTCCCATATTTTGGATTCAAACGTGTTAAGAATTCCAAACAGTTCCAAAACAACTCAAAGTTGTAAACGGGGATACCTCGGTGAAAAAGAATCCCTAACATCACAGAGCCAAAAACCAATCCGTCAGACGATCAGGAAATGATGTCCTCAAGAATCATTCTATTATCGCTACAACCTCTCCTAATTGTCCAATTTCGTAAATCCCTTATTTGGAAATCCCTAAAAGAAGACTTGAAAAATCAAAGTCCAGTGGAGAATCAGCGGTCGGTTAGAGGTGACCAAAAAGAAAGAGGAATGCGAGAGTCGAAGGTTATTTGAGGATGGAAAGGCCCGTATGAAGGTATAAGGTATACCTTCCTATCGTGAGCCTCGAGCTAAGCTCCGCACGCCTCAATATTCCGCTTGGTACTTCGGCGAGTTGGTCGCTCTTGCCCTCGCGATCCGCTGTAAGTAAGCCTATTCATCACCATTATCACTGACGGACATAGTTAGCTGGCACGGTGGAGGCTTCCCCTTCTGGCAATTCGATGCTTGCTCGCTCGGCTGGTTGCTTTCGCCTGGTTGCTCGGTGGTGCTCACTGGCCTCGTCTCGACTCCTTCAGCCAAAGGCGCACTCTCGATGAACCCACCCCACACGCCCGGATCCCCTTACCTGTGTGAGAATCTCTTACGCGAGCATCCACGATCCGAGATCTGATTCCGGTCGTTGAATTTTTCGGAATACAGACTCTTCGCGTTGTTGCTTCTACTCGCCCTCCCCTGCGACCCCCCTGGACTTTTCGATTCGACTGACAGCGCGCTAATTGACACATTGAATTATGGCTACAAGAGCGAAGAAAAAAAAAGTGGGTTGTGTCCGAACCACGAAATCGGTTTGAAAACTGCCGGTTTCTTTTCGTAGATCGGTTGGTCGGGTCTCGAGCGAATAAGTTTTGTAGGTTAGGTACGCGAAATTGCGAGGATGGTATCCGCGGCTGGAGGTGTAGCTATAATTGGCTCGGTGAACTCGTAATAATGGGTTCGCGCAAAATCGAACTTGTACCGATCTTCGTGACTTTACAGTCATCTGTATTCATTCGAGAAACTACCGACTCGCTTTGCTTGATCGAGGGTACGGAAACAAAAAGAAATGGGGAAAGTTGAAATCCCACGTGTTTGAAAGATACCAACAAGTACCAAGGAGTATTCAACTAAGCTCCAACGTCATCGCCAAGCTGATGAAGCGACTGTGAGTTATAAAGTGGATCGAATGATGGAAGAAGATAATGGTCATCAACATTAAAGGCTTGACGTTTTTTCACTGATGGGAACATTCGAAGACTTTCATTTTCGACGACTCTTCCAACTTGCTGAATGAAATACAAAAATACAGTGAAATACAAAAACGTAATTGAAACATTGAAATGTTCCAATGTCATTTTTGTATTTCACTGCAACAGCCGTGTACAGTTGACAATAATTCTCGTGAATATTTCATTGAAATATCAAACCATCAAAACATTTATGAACACCCCTAACAAAACCCTAAAATTCTAATATATCGAGAAAACACTTTCGAACATCTCTCTTAGCATACACGCCAGTCGCATCGAAATGTTTTCATCCTCCATCTATAAAAACCCCACCACGTCGTAGCTTCGAACCTACCAAACGAAATTCACTTTGAATCGAAATTTCATCCCCATTCGATTCGTTTCGCGCAGGACTGCTCCTCATAATTGCCTATGCACATAGCGCCTCGTAGATCTACGAAAACTTGGGTATCTGTGCGCGAAACTGTATTACGTTCGCAGGTATGGCGCTCGACTCCGTGAGTGAGTGAACAAGTAACGAGATAACTAGTAATAAGGAGGTAATGACGGTCGGTGAGTGAACGAGGATGAGGCCAGAAGGCCGGAGGGTTGCTGCTGGAGCGAGATGGGAAACGAGCGAGGAAAGGAAAGAAAAACGCAGCACGGTCGGATAGGCGGTGGTGGAGGGGGGGGGGGAAGAGGGGAAGCCAAGCAAAGATAGAGATGCGGTTATTTCGTTGTGGTCGGGCGGGCCTGGATGCAAGGATCGAGGCGCAAGAAAGTCGAACTTACAGGTCGTAACTCTGGACACTTAACCGTCGCTCGAACGTTATTTCGTCGGCTAAAACCACCAACGGTTAAATCAACAATACCCAGCGTCCCCCCTTCCCCTCGCGAGAGAAACAACGATATACAGGAAGCCAAAAGCTGAATACTGCAAAAGAGAACGGTGAAGAAGCCGAGAGGTGAAAAGAGGAGTCCGTCAAGTGAGCGAATAAACCCTCGTAGGAAAGGAACGCAAAGGCAGGCATCGCGCTCCGGTTATTGCTCGTAAAAGCCTCCACTGAATTTTCAAACAAGTGAGAATAAATATTTCCCGATAAGTGTGGTAGTAGGTATAACGTTTAGCTTTCTTGGTTCAACGCCAAGCGCACGCCTCGGCGCTTCCACCGATATTGGCGTAGAAAAAAAGAGACTTCATGGGTGAGGAAAATTGAATGATGACTATTTCGATAATGGCGTAGAAAAAGGAGGCTTCATGGATGAGGAAAATGGAATGATGACTATAACACCACCGTTCTAGCCTTATAAACGATTATCCCATTTAGGACACAAAAGGACCCAAACAAGTCGACCATTCTCGCTATTGGGGTCTTTCCAGTCTTCGTATCTGCGATTCCATCGATCTAGGTTTTCACGTAGCATCAACATTTAAATCTCTCTTCCATAGCTATGCGGAGTTCCAACGAAAGCGAACGATTTGCTAGGATGATCGAACCAAGCTTACGTAAACCCCGAGACGACCAGCCATTATTCAGCCGATGAAACAATTAACGGTCTTCGCGAAATTCTTCAACGTTCACCACTCCTGTCGTTGAACAAAGTTACACCGTCTACTTGAAGAATGTTACAACAACGATGACGCACGTATATAGGTACGGACGTATCTATACGTAGGTACGAGTGATAAAATACGATGAGACGAGGTGGATCGAATCAATCCGAAAATATAAGTAGTGGGTTCTTTCCACTGCTGGTTCACGACCTCTGATCTTGCCTGGCTCGTAAAAGGAATCACCATTTTGTTAGCTCAAGAAATGAGCCATCTTTCAACCCTGGTATTCCAAGCCTCGTTAACCATTCTTCAAATTATTCAATATCCTTTACATCGCTTTGAAACTGCCAGGCTCGAAGCATCAAATCGTTATCGATGAACCTTTCACGTCAACACTTTATCAAAATATGTCAATATCCTTCATTATTTATACACTTCGACTCGAGTCACTTGCATCGAATCGAACAAACTATTTTTTAAACATTATTTCGAATTTTATTTGCTTAAATTTTTAACAAGTCTAAGGAATTTGTTTAATTTTTATATTAATTTAATTGAATTTTTTAAATATCAATGTAATATTAATTCTCCACTTAACTCACTTTCTACTTGACGTATTCTATTCTCTGTTCTTTTTTAACAATTATGTCTTTATTAATTTACTAATTCCCCTCCCTCTGATTCTCGTCACCCTTATTCGTTGCACAACTGATCTTAACTAACTTCTTAGCTAACTAAAAAATTTTTTTTTTGTTTGACTAAATTTTCATTTTTTTCTTCCGTTTTATCCGTCATCAGAATCGACATTCTTATCACGCAGGAAGTAATTAAGCCGAGAAAGTAGCGTACACGTCGTTCACGTTGAGCGAAGATAACGATCGTATAAAAAGTTCGCATTGAAAAGTAACAAGAAGAAGAAGAAGGTGAAGAACGGGAAGAAAACCAACAACCAAAAACGATCTATCCCCGTGTACCGAACGGGGAACGAACCAGACGCAATTACCTTCGGCACCTAATCGCCGAACGTGAATTGAGCCGTAAAAGCGAGCGTGATACATAATAATCTTCGCGAGTGTAAGTACGCCACGAAATTATATGGCGTACAATTATATTGCAATTAGCTGAAAACAAAATGCCGAATAGCACTGGTTTAAGGGGGAACAAAGAACGAGGGTGACGTGGAAGCCCTAAAGTATTTCTTTCTTTCGAACATAGATAAGTATTTTATGGATTCGGATTTACGCCAATAAGTAAAAATAATAAAAAAATAATGAATATATATGTAATAAAAAATTAATTATGGAGGAGAGAAAGGTTTTTTTTTGTGTTTTGGAAATATTATTGAAATACAAACTGTCGAAAATCCGGATTGTGTTCGATAGAAAATCTTATTACTGGAAAACTCAATTTATTTATAACAAGCTGCATCCTCTTAAACATTTTTTAAATTCGTTATTCGCTTTCAGAATCTCATTTCTAGGAAAAACTTCAAATCAGACAACGCGGAAGGTTGCTTCGTAAAGACGCAATAAAAACGATATTTTAAATGCAGCATTTTCTTTGTCGGAGCTGTTTTTAAACAATTTGAGCGAAATATGATTGTGGCCAACGATGTTAATTTAAAAAAATGCGAATACCAATATTGCCTTGAAACGGTGCAAACGTCAAGCCTGCAAAACTATAGAAGAAACGCTACACGATGAGTACGAGTTACTCGTGTATTCGCATAAATTACGATTTTAAGTATAAAACTGTAATTTATGCTATCCGTAAAAAACCTGCAATTGTTGGAGATTCGCTTGACACCGATAATAACAGTTTTCAACAAACGAATTAACCTTCCGTATTCTCATTATCGGCTCTTCCAATATTTCATGCAAAAGTCGTTTCGTGCATTCTTGAAAAACGTTCGGAGTGATTGTCGTATCGGAAAGCGTTTCGTGCGATTGTCACTTAGAGAAGACAATTATAAGAAAAATCTTCATTTTGAGAAATCTTTTGAACGATTGTCATTTCGAAAAGGACCTTCATCATTCTTTGAGTAGTTTGCGAGTTGCGAGTACGGATTCTCACGTAACGAGACGGGAAGAAGGTAGTGAGCAAAAAAGGATGAAAAGTGTAGGAGCATTCGAGGCGAACGCGATGCACATATGTGCACATTAAGAGAGAGGGGAACTGAGAAAGATCGAAGGAGAGAGAGAGAGAGAGAGAGAGAGAGAGAGAGAGAGAGACTGATACACGAGGTGTGCAAAGAGGCACGATTGGATTGGACGTCGAGTCGTCGTGCTCGAGTGTTCGGTTCGACGATTATTGGCCCTTTGCGGGGTGGTGGGCGAGGCGAGTGCAATTCCAGCATTCATACGTGCACACTTGCGGAATGCCCCGCGAGAGAGCGCATACACAACCGCCCGAGTGCAACAACAACGCGCCGTTGATCGGCGAACTTTCAGCGAGCTCTCCTTCCCCCCCACCGTCTTATCCGACGAAGTAAAGAGGTGGCCACCTCTTCCACGGAAGGGCACGGGTTTCACCTGCGACTGGACTTTCACCCTTTGGTTCCCGATCCTTTGCGCATTCCTCTCCCCCTCCCCCTCGTTCCATCGCCGCCCCCCTCATTCTTACTTTCGGTCCCTTGAACGTCCATTCCCTTTGGGACATCCTTTGGCTCGCGGCTGGTCGCGATAGTCGCCAACGTTGTTTGCCCTCACCCAACCAATAGGAGCTTCCAATTAACCGACAATCCGAAACAATTTGGCCATCGAGATATCCGATCTCTTCGAGGCTATAAGGATACCTTTTGACTCGGTCGGTTCCTCAGCTGTGCACCGTTCGCTCGTATCTGCAGTGACACACGTGTAACAATCATTTTCTCGTTCTTTTTTGTGATCATTATTGATTTTGTTTTAACGTTGGATTTTGGGTTCCAATTTATTGGATTTTCATTTCCAATTGATTCATTCATCCGTTCAATAATCTGTTGCGATGTTTTTGGAAAATCCAGAAACGACAAATTATCCGTCTCGTCGAACGTGAAAATGTGGGTTAGGATATTTGGAGTTGAAGCCTCTTTGTTTGTAATTATTACGGTAATTAATTCGATAATTACCAAATTAATGTATCGATTTGTTCAGTCATTGATTAGTATCAATCAGAATTATCTAAACAATAGAACTAATATGCAGTACTATATTTATGATTAATTGCATTGCCATATCGTTATAATCATATTATAAATTTTAATGCTAGATCAATTATTATGTTGTGTTAATATTAACTTTCATTGCTGAAATTTACTATCTACTACTATGGCACGTCAATATAATGATTTGTAATTAACAGCAGTAATTAACAATTAACCTGATAACAATGAAATTCTTAATTAATATTTACATAAATATCATCGGACACTCAACGTATTAATTAATAAATTATAATTACATGAGTATAATTATAAATTGCGCTGACCGACGTTACTTGACAAAATCCCCGAAGCCTCATTCCGTTGAAACATACTGTTCAATTACAACGTTCATTGAATCCACACAGAACCGTCCATCAGCCAGAGTCCTCCGAAAGCCTCCGAAAATGGACGGATTTTCCCGAAGATCCGTCATCATGAATTCGTCGTAGTTGACGAACAAATAGACCGGGCCCTACGATTTTATCCTGAAGAAACTCGCGGAAGTAGAGAGTCCAATATTACAGCCGAGTACCGGTAGTCCCCATGGGGTGTCACGAAGTACACCGATTGGTACAAGTTCCCTCGATACTTGAACGAACCAGCAACATTCCACGATCCATTCTCTCGGCAGTTCCCACATTCCCGTGGAAAATTGCACTGGAATTTCGTTGGGAATTGAGAGTGTGCATAGGATGGACGTCTAACTCGGGTTGCATCCTGTTATTCGCGCGTTACTCGGAGCTTCTTGAAAATAAGATAGCCAACGAGGCCTTCCGGATATGTTGCCCTCGTTGTATCCCACTTTTGTCTTACGGAGGATACCTGCATCTCGGTCTTATACGAGCCGAGCGATCATCGACGTACGAATGTACATACACGTATTGGCACTCGAACCACGTACAATTCGGACAGTTATCAAGCTCGATAAGCGTTCCAGCACTGCCGATCGTTGGCAAAGCGGTCTTCCACTCTCTTTGCACGCTTATTACCCTAATGTCAGTTCTTAACACTCACTCGTTGTTGGCAGCCAGAGTGTGTAGACGCGGGCTGCTCTTCCGTGGAATCACTCCTCCTTCCGAGGGAAATCCTTGTTTCCTCGGCATCGCGTTACGCCCCGCCATCTACCAGCCACGATCGACGAATTGCTCCGACGATTATTAGGCGTTCGGGGCTTTGATTCGTCACGATGATACGGAGCGACGAAAAGACATTTTTAAAAACATTCACGAAAAGTACGTGAAGATGATACACTACGAATTTACCTGAGAAAAGTGAGGAAAAAGAGAAAAATTGATGTACTTGCTGATTGGACACCTTTTTAAAAAAAAAACCGGCCAAGTGCGAGTCAGACTCGCGCACGAAGGATTCCCTACCATCAGCCGAAAAAAAAAACAAAAAAAAACATGTTTTTTTAATCAGTGCCCCCCTTCATTTTTAATTTAATTTTTATTATTCGTTGTTATAGCGGCAAGCGAAATACATCATCTGTGAAAATTTCAACTGTCCAGCTATCACGGTTCTTAAGATACAGCCTGGTGACAGACAGACAGACAGACAGCCAAGTCTTAGTAATAGGGTCCCGTTTTCACCTTTTAGTCACGGAACCCTAAAAAGAGGTAGATGAACCGTGTTTCTACAAATAAAAATAACGTTACTTGTTTATCAGTATTTTTCAGTAAAATGAAGAAAAAAAAACTATTTCTTCGGAGAAATGGGTTCTTTCAATTGTGCGTTCAATCTCAATCTCCTCGTCCCAGTACTCTCCCTCGGGGGACTTTGTAAAAATCAACTTGTTTCGTAGGCTCTCCAGCTTTCTAATGACCCACTGCAGATACGCTATCGCAACATTCCCAATATGATATTCCCCTCAAGCAGGAAACCGCGCGTTTCATATATTCCCGTGCAATTAGAAGGCCATCGAGATCGATGATTTTTCTGGTTTGCTTTTCAACACAAATGCACATCGGTGCAACGAGGAAACGAAATTAGCAAGATTGCTGCGGAAAGAGAGACAGAGAGAAAGAAAGAGAGAGAGAGAGAGAAGAGTGAATGATTAACTTTTAACGATTGTGAGAACGAGGTTTACATACCTCAGTGATTATGTCTCTGTCCCTTCTGGATATCTAGAAAACTGAGAAGAAAAAATCCATAACTAATGCGCACGTTTCTCACTGTTAGTGATGCACCAAAGCGCATTCTAAGTCCATACGTGTACGAACACATAGAAATTGTTCGCACTCGGCAGATAGCCAACGGTTTGCAGAGTGAGACCCACAGTGGCAGAGTTGTGGCAGCCAGCGATGCCTCAGCGTTCCCAGTAGATAATTATCGCTAACCATCAGCTATTTGCAACGAATGGCTGATAATTGCCACGTTGTGTTCTGCGCCTCGCTCGACCGATAACCCGCATCGTCTCTGAGTACACACGCGTGTGTACGTGGTTTCTAGATAGAGATCGATGTATACGTATAAACACGAGCGACGTTGATTGCTTTGTGGTTGGCCGGTTTGGCGATCTTCCTACCGAGCAGAAATTCATCAGTGAGTCTCTGGGTCCTAGAATATCCCTATAGGGATATTCTAGGTGGTAGAAACGACGTAAGTAGGAAATCCAATTTGGGACGAACGAACTTTCCGAAGAACCCAAAGGACATAGGTATCGGTGCAATCCTATGTAGATGAATGTACCTAGACAACGAGTATAATTAAGGACGTCAAGACGTACCACGTGACACACGAGTGCGAGAGGGATAGTCGAAATTTAAAAATCGCAATTGCTCAAGGACGAAATATTTTTATCGCAGAATTTAAGCATCTATTTCCGTCTCTATGAATTCTACAAAGACTGATGCTCGATTTTTCGCCGCAAACTTAATCGATGCCGAGAGAACGAATTTCGAAAATTTGTGAGGTTGCGTCGACGTTCGTCATGCTCTTAATAACGTCTAACGTGACACCAACCTGGCACTCAAACTTCGCAAGAAACTTTTCAAAAGCAGCAATATTGATCGCTCAAAAAAAAAACCCTCAATCTCGTGACGCAAGCCGATAGCATTATCTTCCCTAACGTTTAGCCGAGAAATGAAACTCAAATGTGGGTAAAGATACATTGCGAGAGCGACGTATATGTAAATAATACATTAAACGTGTATATCGTTCCAGAATAAAGATCGAACGAAGAAGATGAGCGAAAAGAAAGAGGGAGAGAGAGAGAGATAGAGAGAGATATAGATAAACAAGGTGTAATCAGTTTAATGAATAGTCGTTCCGGCATAATTGCAGTGTGAGTCTACAAGCTGCGAACACAGGTTCACTTCTTCCCTCTTCACGATGTGGTAACCATTCTCAAAGTGGGAAGGAGCAAGAGATGAAGAAATGCACGTTTCTCGAACTACCGAGGGAACCTTTCGGCAATGCCACACGTACCAGTTATTAGGACAAAACAATTTAAATATGTAAAATAAAGGATATTTACGGTTGAGAGATTCGCAATTTTTAACTGATTCCCACCCTCCTCTTTTTTTACAGCTGGAAGATATTTGTAAAGTATACCCGATTTCAATGGAGAAAAAAAAACATCATTTGACATCGAGGTGTCAGAGGCGAAAAAGGAAAATGGTCTTAGCGATCCTGGGGGGTGATCGGAATCACGTTTGCTCCTGGGGAGAAAATGCAAGCCGAGAAGTTGGAACGTGGTCAATCGAATGTGTGTCCGAGTCTGATTGCAATCGAATAAAGTAAATTGAGAAGCCCTTTCTCGCCTTCAGCCTCTCGGCGCGTTAAAGATGGTGGCTAGTGACCCACGAAATTCCCCGTGTGATTGCCGGCGTGAATAAAGCTCCGCAGCCCTCCGAGTTGCACACACCTTTGGCTCTCGTCACACTCGATCCTCCGGACGCGAAGGAGCGACTGCTGAGGCAAAAAAAAAAAGAACAATCGATCCTGCGGTTTCTCGCTGCGTAAAAAAAGTCGAGCAACCTGCCGGCAGGATCGCAATGGCTTTTTTTTTAGTCTTTCATTGAGAATTGTAAAGCTGTTGAGCTTGACTGAAATCAGCATATGGATGGATGATCGCAACTGCGTCTATTGGCAGTTGGCAGTTTTGGCGGATCCTAAGAATTTCTGGACATCTATTAGTATTTTCGAACCAACGAAGAGGGTTGGGTATGAAACATGAACTTCGATTCACCAGAAGGCTCAAAATTCGAATGTTAAAAATTCCGAAACTACGGATTTCGTAAAGGTCATGCCAGCAAAAGCTTTACCAAATTTGTTTGGGTTCGTTAGTTTCATTTTAAACTAGTAACTAGTACTAACTGAACTAGTAACTTGTAACAAACCTGGTTTTAAACTAAATAGCCTGTGATTTTAAACAAACCCAAAAATTTACGAAATTTGTAGTTTAAAAATATTCAAATTCGGAATTTTGAGCGTTCTGGTCATTCGAAGTTCGGGTTTCCTACCCCAGCCCCAACGAACCGATCTCAAGCGTCACTTGTCACTGGACTAAACGAAACTAGTCAAAGTCCAACAAAATCGTCCCGGAAGCCAGATCGTTTATCCAAAAGCAAAGTACCAATCGTATCTTAAAAACTCCATAAAATCGTACCTGAAACCAATCAACTTCCGGTACAGCACTCGTCTTCGTCGGTCCGCGATCCTCAGTCGTGTACAAGTTTCACACATCGATCTTCGTAGTTACATAACCTCGTGGATTTTCCCCCATGGCCTGTTGGCTGTCGTGTTCAGCATCGTGCGATACATCTACGTCTATCGGGATATCGGTATCGCGGGAAGACTCGAAAGATATTCAGTTCGACTTCGCGGAGTCAGTCGTGCAATTGAAATCTCGAATTGCCGGTCGGGATTGCGGAGTGAATGCACAAAAGAAAAACAACGTAAACTTTCGAAGCAAAAGACGAAAAAAAAAAAGGAAAATAAAAGATGGACTAGGAGTAACGTTTCGATAGGTCTAGCTAGGCGTTTCATTCCTGAGGGATTTGTGTATATAGTTATGCGGTCGACGTTTGGTTGCATGTGTTGCCCAGGATCTTCGATCGGTCGGGCCTCGCTACCGCTTCGCAGTACGAAAATAAAAAGCGTATTTCTTGGCGCAGTTGTATACGGAGTGTAACTGAGTTAATAACCGCGTATCATCCAGCTCCGAGGGTAAAACTCCGACTACACCACAGCCATTCCTGAAGCCACGTGTATACGTACACGCGTATCGATCTACGGGGTGTCCAATGTGATTCGTGACGACGGTTGATGTTGATGGCCACTTCGCGATAATCGCGATGAGCGGGCTACCGCGTGGATAATACTCGGAGCGGTGACCGCTTTGATATTCAACTAGCTCATCAACCTTTGCTGGAATCTCCATACTGCTGACAATTATCGTTTGAATCGATTCATCGCAGAATTTCAAAGTTGGACCATCGATTTTTGCTTCGAACCCAAACAAACCCAAACAAAGTTTTTCGAATTTTTGGCAGAATGTCGAGGTTGGACCATCGATTTTTGGTTTCAACCCAAACAAAGTTTTTTCGATTTTTGGCAAGAGTTTGAAATTGGACCATCGATTTCTGATTTTAACCCAACAAGCATATCTAAACAAAGTTTTTTCGATTTTTGGCAGAATTTCAAAGTTGCGCCATCGATTTTTGATTTGAAGCCAAACAAACCCAAACAAAGCTTTTTCATTAAATCATCGGTAACTTCTTTCCCTTTCGGATTTGGTACTCCACTGTGTGCCTAATCTCTTCGTTATGATTTTCTCTCCAAAGTGCCGTTTGAATGATCAAGTTTCGATCCATTTTCGATTTTTGATGGAATTTCAAAGTTGAACCATCGATTTTTGATTGGAACTGAAACGAACCCAAACAGAGTTTGCTCTTGGCAAACGCTTTGACGAAACATTCGATGAATGTCACACCCTGTATATGCCCATCCGCAACGATCGTTAGGAAATAAAACGGCTCAACCCGACACGTTGCGAACGCGGTAGGTTAGGTGATTTGTACCTTTTTCACCGCCAGCAGTCCATATATTTATAAATATCGATGTGTGCGTTATGTTTGTGTTGATCTGTTTGTGTATCTATAACCGAAGAATTTCTACGATTCGAGATCTCAGTGAGAGATGCGCCCTGGTAGATCGAGGATCTCTAATGTGGGCCAGCCACGCGAACCTATCATAACCTGGGCGAACGGGTGAGGGGCCTAATCACATGTTTGCCCAGCTAACTTCACGTCCTTCTCTCGCATATACAGGACACGTAGAGAGGCGGAAGGTGATTTTCAGGAGATGCAACTTCGAGGCTCCTCGAAGGAACCGATTCCCCTCATAGTCAACGCTGCACGAGCCCCAGCGTCGTCAAAATCACCCGGAGATAACCGGGACCTCGTATGTACCAAGGTCACTCCAAGAACTTTCGTGTCCCCAAAGTCGAAGCTTCGCGCGAAAAAATATAGGCAAACGTCCTCGAAACAGCCAAATGTACCGATAGTCAACGCTACATTGATATACGAGAAGCTCAAAATGTCCCTTCCCTATTTCCTTTTCTTTTTCTTACTTACTCTCTTTCGCATCCTCGTCGATGTCTTCTCCTCGCGATGCGATTTGCATTTCTACGAGTACACATTTCTCGTTCTTTTCCCTTGTTCTGTGCCCCTGGACTGCACGATAATGAATTTTGAAAGGCAGCCAATCAGGCGCGCCCGTCCAGTGGGATTAGTCTCCAAATAATTATTGTGTTTAGGCGTTTAGTGTCACGTCGCAGGTTGATGTATTTTTATACCTTCAAGACAAATCCACCATTTAATTCGCCTTGAACTCTCCGTTTCTAGGGAAAAATGTCGAAAAAATATTCTGGAAAGGTTTTTCGCATTTTTCCCAGTCTAATTTTGCACTTTCGACAAAAAATCGGGCGTATTCGTAATCAGGAGAAAATTTCCGATTAAATAGACCCTTTTAAGAGTTTAAAAAGGGGAAAAAATATTTTTCGACTTTCCCGGCCACTCTTTCGGAATCTCAAAAATCACGCAATTTCAAAAGGTCGTAGGGCGAGCTTCTTATCAGCTACGGAGATTTGTTTGGTGGGTTTGGAAACGGTTTTAGCCTGACTTAAATAATGGCGTTGGATTCGTATCGATATCTCGTATAGTTTTCCCGGAAAGTCCACTCGAAAAACCGCAAAAAAAGAGGTAAAGGGGTATGGAAAAATTGTCAAAAATCGATGCTCCAACTTCGAAATTCTGCCAAAAATCGAAAAATCATCGGATTTCAATAATTAAAAAAGCATTTTAAAGAGAAAATCATAACGAAGAGATCGAGGGCAGAGTGGAGTGCCAAATCCTGAAGGGAAAAAAAGTTATCGATGATTGAGTGAAAAAACTTTTTTTGCCCTAAAGTCCAAAAAAATTGTGGATTTTTAATATTTTTTTCAATGGTCTATTTTTATGTAATTTGATCCCCTGAGCACGAATCGATCATCAATTTTCCCCAAAACCCAAAATTTTCATGAAAAAATCCTGAAAATCGTGTTTTTAGAAGTTCTTTACGATTTTTTCATGAAAATGTTGGGTTTTGTGGAAAATCGTAGTCATTGTTGTTGTTGTCCTCGTTGTTTCTGCTATTACTGTTGCTGTTGCAATCGCCATTGTTGTCGATCCCGCTGTTACTTTTGGGTTTGTTTGGGTTATCGTTTTTACTGTTATTGTTGCTATCATCGTTGTTGCTGCGGTTGCAGTTGTTGTCATTACAATAGTCAACATAAAGAGAATCATAATAATAAGAAACAAATAATCAGGATAATGTTAAAGGCACCAAGCGAAGCGCATAGTAAAATCCCCATACTCATATATACACACACACACACACACAACAATGTATATATCCGAGAGAGGCCAGGATCCGCGCCTGACGCAAAGCGGTCATTTCTCAGCCATAAACGCTTATCCGATTGTCGATCCTACTGTACTCGAAACATATGTATATTAGGTTACGAGTTAATTAACACGTGAATGTCAGAACTGCGACTCGTAACGCGAGGTCGAAACGAATAAACGAAAAAAATTCGCGTCGCAAAAAAATGACCTTGTGCCTCGTCCGGAGATTCGCCGATACACGTACGAGTCGCGAACATTTTTTTTCTCCTTCCGAGTTTCCTGCGAGCGCACTTTTCACGCTCGTAACTTCGTCATGTTCGTCCAGCTGTCAAATAAGATCAAGTTTTCGAATTGAGAAAAAAGAATTGAGTTTTTGTAATTTTTTTTTGGGCTTCGATTTGATATAATTAACTGCTTAGTCGGACAGAAAAATTACCGTAAAAAATACCAATATTCCCAAATTCAACACGGCTAATTGCCAGGTATTTAATAAAGTACTATAAATGCTGTATTTAACAAAATACCGAACCCAAACATTTTCAAAGCGATCAAGTTTCCACGTTGCATCGTTGCATACGTAAAAAACGAAATAAAAAAAAAGTATCGAAAATGTCTAGGCCAGTGGACACCGGTTGACCGATTTTTCAACGAATCAGCGAGCCGGAAGGAACGAAAACTTGTTTCTGGCACTGAGGTTCGTATTTATGTAAATAACGAGCGAGGAGTTAAATTGCCTCGAAAGCCACGTACGAGAGGAGTCCGAGAGATCCCTGAGGGACGAAAGAGGCAAAGAGAGAGGGAGAGAGACAGCGAGATAAGTCTTCGAAGGGTATCGTGTACACATGACTCTTGTCGTTCTCACTTGGCCCTTCGCGCAACTTCGACTTGGCGTTTTTTCGTGTAAACCATTTTTTGTTGGCGCAAATTTTGTCTTTTTTCACTTGGGTTTTAGCCTCGGCTCCTTTGCACCTTTTCTCGATCCCCTAACACGTAATGGACGTTCGCGTTGCACAACACTTCCCGCGACGATATTGCAAGGAAAATGCTATCACTATTTCATTGGTAACCCGACACTTCTCGATCCGCGAAACCACACGCGTCGTTGGTTCCGAGAGAACCGGGGAATCCCTCCCCCCCCCCCCCCTCCCGCCTAACCCCTAATCTTTCCTGGTTTTTAATTCTTCGTCTCCTACTCTTCTTGATCCTCGATCTCTGCGGTTCCTAATTTCGAGTTGATGACGACGATAAGAGCTCGTTTTCGAGTCTCAGCTTGGACAGTTTTAGACTCGAAACATTTTTGATCGCGGGGATTCGAAAAAACAAAAATATTCTAAAACCAAATATTTTCAACGTTTCATAAATGACTTTGAAATACGCTTAAATTTTCTGAGTAGTCAAACCGAGGAAGAAATTCCGCTGGATGGTGAAGCTTGAATATTGCGATTTTTATTGCTACTTTTTGAAAATTATTTCGAATTGGAAAATGAGTTTATTAAATCGTTATGATAATAACTTTGCAAAAAGTTTTTCGATTTATATCAAACTACTTTATAAATAATAGGAAGTAATTGTTGTCATAGCTGATAATTATTACTTTATTTATCGCTGTTATTATTTATTCCACTCATTTTTTACATTTTCTTAATTATTTACAATATTTACAATATTTCCCGTACTATTATTGTTAGAAATGAGAATAATTATGTCTAAATATCACTAAATGGTTATAAATAATTAAATAATAATGGATATTTTATTACATAGACTATCAACAAATTATTTTATAATTAATAAAATTAACTATAAGTAGGTAATAAATAATAATATATATTTTTAAATAATTTAAAATCATGAAAAACCATTTAAAATATTTGAAAAGTAATTATTATCGATTAATTAAGAGAATAACAAAAGAAATTAAAGGAAGTAAGTGAGAAAACACTCGTGCGGAGGAAGACAACGAGTAATCGTCCGAATAGGTGGTCCATCCTATCGTCTTTCCGCCGCTCTGGCGAATTTATCTCGTATACGAGAGCGACGTTCGCGCATCGTGTGGCTTGTCGTTCCCGTGTTATTTAAATTTAACAACGAGCCCCTCGTTCTCCCCACGTACGAATGTAAACCTCTCTTTATCTCTGCCCCCCCCCCCCCCCCCCCCCCCCCCCCCCCCCCCCCCCTCTCTTTCCCTGTCGCGTTTTTTTACACCCCGCCGTAGATCACCATGGCCTGACTTATTAGCTCAGAGCCTGTAATTTCGTTGGTCGTGTTGCCACCTTTACTCCTCACTTTCGATATAAGATCGAGCCGAAAAGAGAAAAGCCAGCTCTATAGACGTGGAATGCGACCGGGTAGATCCGCCGAATGGATCCGGCGGCTTCGTTTAATTGCGCTTCTCATAGGTCACTCGAAGGCGTCGAGAACAGCATGTGAAACCTCGTTAAAAATCCTCAACACCGTTCGTAACCGATCTTATCATTTTAATTCGTGTGCGTATCGTCAAAATTAAAATAAAAATATATTCGATAAGTAGGCCAAATGAGGATCTCATTATGGAGATACGAAAATCCCCGAATTCACCTAATGAGAAAATCGTTGGAATAACGACCCGGGTTTTTCGCAGTTTCCCTGTGCCCTTCGAAAATACTCGCAAAATCAGTGGAATACTGTGTAAATTATAAAATAAAGTCTGGGGTGACTCTATTCGAAGATGGAATATAAATAGGTAATTTAATAATAAATTAATACTTGGAAATGTTGATTTTCCACTTTTCACAATAATTGAAGTCAAATTCGAGGATGTTTTAAAGGCTGCTTAAAGGAATTAATAATAATTCAGGGGGTGATGTGGGAATCTAATTGAGGGGTTGATACACATGATTTATATCAATCGACTCAGAATTTCATCCCCAACCCCCCATCTCACCGATGACATTCCGTCGTGGGACACCCTGTATATCTATGCCAATCGATTCGATTCGACAAACAAATTTCAATATTTATACGAAATTGTTTCAATTATAATTGCTACAGTTTTACACCTGATGGGATTTCGTCATCCCCCCTCGCACGGTCGTCCACGCAAGCGATTTCGACTAAACTTTCGAAATATCCAAATTATGAGGTATAATCGCATTAGCGATACGAAGGCTGCATTTACACCCCGTTAATGTAAAAATAAAAAGCGTACTCCTTTTTATTTTGGCAGGGCCATTTTTTGTCCAGAAAATTACGAAATCTGAAACATGTAAAAAAGAAAAAAAATGAAGAGCCTCGGTATGGTGCCAAAGCGCCAGTTAATTATGGAATTTGATCGCCTGTAGCAACGCCCCCTTGAAGGGGCACGTCAAACTAAGAGGCACCCTGCAACGTGCACGTGTGCGGGTTTCATGTACAGTGGACCCCCGATTTATCTGCACTGCTAAAAAATTAATTTCGAGTCTCTCAGTAATTTGATTAAAAGAAACGGGAAGGAAAGGAAAGATCAAAAAATACGGAAATCGAAAATACTATAAATAAATATATATATATATATATATATATATATATATATCTTAAATAAAGTATTCAACATTTTCCGTGAATCGCATCGTGTATATTTACTATTTAATATTCATTAGAATCAATATTAAAACAAATAAAATAAATAATAATAATAAAAATATAAAACAACTTTGAGATATAAAACGCTACGTTTTTCTAAACTTACATAGGCGCACATTGTTTTTCGTTGTATACAATTCATAGCTGATTCCGCGATCAAAATCTTTGACTTTTTTTTCAAAATCGTAACTTCTGACCAACTCTCCATCTTGTTGTAAATGTCAAAGAATTTCCTTTTTCCAAGTACACATTCGTCCACTTTTTGTACAATTATTATTGCTCCTGTAAGCACGTATTCTCGACTGTAGAGGTTCACCAAAAGTGAACCTCTGTCTTCAAAAAAGACAAAGTGGGAAGGGGACGAAGGAGAACGCGGAAAAAATGAAAATAATCAAAAATCGAGCACTCACTGTACGAAAAGAATACATAAACCGAAAAACTTTTGCCGAGAGATTCGGGCGGTCGATCGGACGGGGCCAGGTCCAGAGCCAGAGGCACGCAGCGAGATCTCTACGATCGAAGGCACGAAACATTTGTCAGGAACTTTAGGGTCCGTCCGCGGAGGCCCCGCATTGTTTTCTCTTCTCTTCCATTCCGACTAGAAAGCACACAGTTTAACTGGTGTTTTACACGCTTGGTTCTTGGAACATTCTCCCCCCCCCCTCCGCTCTTTTGCGTCTCTCTCGTGTCTCTCTCGAAACAAAACCATGGGTTTGCGAGCTCGGTCCCTCGGGGCCTCCCTACATGGCATCCGAGTCTACACACGTATGGCAGTTGGACGAGGTAGACGAGCAACGTACGTCCACGTGCCCGGGTTATGAGTGTGGATCATCAGTCGTACATGCGTAGGAGGAAAATCGATTTTCAAGAGATCGACGATCGAAAATCGTTTTTGGAAGAGTCTCACATACAAATGTTGAAAAAATATACATTTTTAATGGACGGTGCATCAATTGTGGTAGGGGCTAATTGGCTCGTCACGTTCCTATTTTTTAATCCTTGCTGATGGATCAAATTTGATTGATGACCCTTCAGGAATTTTTTATCCACTTGAGAGGACAATTTTGTAAAATCAATAACGCACGTATGAAAAACGTTTTTTTACGTTAAATCCGGAACTCTCTTATTTAGACTTTTGTTTGATAATTAAGGATGATAATAAAGAATGACGTATTTTTCTCAGTATAAAAAAATTGTTTATATAGTTTTCAAGTTTTCAGGCTGATAGGACAACTTTTTCAACCCTTAACGGGATAAAATCGTGGGTTTTTCGTAATGAAGTTCCATCATTGTTTCAAACCATTCGAATTGCTACTCAGCCTACTGGCTACAAAATCAAAATTCCCTCCGTCAGCCGTTCGCGAAATTCCGTTCGTTGAGCACGAAATTTTTTTCAAAATCCGAAAATACCAACTGTATCGAGATCTCAATCGTACAGGTACGAGAACGTACGCGTGTACGCGATTGTACAAGTGGGGGGATAGCTTTCGATTTCCTTTTGACTAGGATGGCTCGACGCCAGACGCGGGTGCGAGCGAGAGCGTGCCGAGGGCACCCCAAGAGTGTGGATTGTACGCGGAATGAACGCAAACTGGGAGGGTAATTTGCAACACCGGCAATTTACATAATTAGCAGTTCTGGAACTCCGGGCTCTCTGCTCACCGGAGTAGCTTCCCCCTTGCCCTCTCTCCTGCTGTTTCGGTCTCACCCCAGGCCCTTGCGCCAAGTCCACGACCTTACGCGTTTCGCACACCAGACATACGTATTTACCTCACTTCGGTTCCCTCCCCTCGCCCTTCCCTCTTTGCCGGCCCTGTCTCTCTCTCTCGTTTGGTCTCGTATCGGAATACGAGACCCAAACGAGGTCTCTTTGTCTCTCCGGTTTTCTCTCGCTCGAAACGGTCTGCCAAAGGCCGGGTTGCGAGATCGCATCTCTTCGCGGCAGTGGCGCAGAAATTTTGTGTCCATCGTGTGGCGACTCCGAGCTGACGATGACAAAGGACAAGTGGAAAAAGGAAGCACACAATCCAAAAGGAAGACTTTTCGATTGCGAAAGAAGAAATGTGTTTTTCGAAGCCAGGGATTTTGGAAACGAGGAATCGGAAAAATTGAAGTTGCGAGGGTTGGTGGCGCGAAGGGATGATAGCAGGAACGATGATTGATCGGTCAATTTAGGGACCGGAAATTTTCAGTTTTTTCGATTGCAGGTACCGAACGAGATTTAGGAAGGTTCAAGTTTCAGTTTGAGATTCATTGGCTTCAGAAGAGTTAGTGACGCTATTGAGGAAACCGTTTCCGGTGCTACTGGATTTTGTGCATTTTTCGATAGGTATGTTGTTGTCATCGTTGGAAAAAGTGATATCGTACCTCTTTTTATAGATTTCTTTCAATCGTAGAAAGACGGATTTTCGAAAAACGCGTTTTGTAAAAATTTGACGAAGGTGTTTTTCAAAAATTCAAAGTACTTGTTTTTTAATGCGCGGTATGAGGGTCCCAATGAGAAAAGAAATACCCAACTCCCCGATATCAAATTTTTGTCGCAACTCACTGTTTTTTGGATATAAACGTTTCCGAATGGTTTACCCGATGGATACGACCATCGATGTGCCGAATATCGAGAACCGATACGTTTTCGATTCTCTTTCGTTCGGGCTTCCATTATTGCTGAAAAGTCGACAACGAGCGACGCTCGACGTCCACCGTCGGATCATGAAATTGTCGGAATTGGCGAGGCTTGTTCAAGCCAACCTAACTTTCGCACTTTTTACCATCTTATTGAGAAACCCGTCAACGTCTCGACCTCAAGCAATAAACAATTTCGAAAAATATCGAAATCTCGAACGTTAATTAAATTAAGTAAATCAGCATGGATTAAAGGAATGACAAAAATTGCGTTAACGACAATGATCGTTGGGACTGATATAATTTATTTCGCTATATCGTATTGAAACACGAACTTATTTGTAATATCCCTTCGGATATTTATTTCGAAGGTACAATTTCTATGTCTCTCTCTCTCTCTCTCTCTCTCTCTCTCTCTCTCTCTCTCTCTCTCACTCGCTCTCTCTCTTTCGTCGTGTACTCTCAAGATCTCAGAATCACATTTTCATATTTACACGCCTTATTTACAATTTTGTAACAACGATTGTTTATCTCGACGCGTCCACAATCGTAATAAGGGATCGGTGCGGAGCGTTCAATTTTCTCTCTCTCTCTTTCTCGTCATTTTGCAGCATTGAGCAATTAACCCTACATTGCGTGTTGTGCCACATGTGGCACAATTAACAAAATCTAATCTCACTCCGAATTCGTAACGAGTAGCGACATCTTTTGAGAATAGGAGGAAACTAAATGCAGTTATTCATGTCCTAGTTCATATAATTTTAGGTAAATGTCGTTGGAGGAAGACAAAATGAAGTTTTGGTGCGAGCAGTCGTCGGTCTTTTCACCAACCTCTGTACTTGTCGAAGTTGGACATTTCATAAAATTGACTTATTTTGTATTTTGAAATAGAAAAAAAATATCTACACTCTCGTTGGACTGTCAACTCTTACGAGGGAAGTTTATTTTTTCAGTTAGTTTGTATTTTGATGTCGATAAAGTGATTTTTATCAATGTTCCCGATGTGGAACTTTTTATTTTTATTTTTTAAATTTTTTTATGTTTTCAGTTTTTTTTACTATTTTTTACGATATCCAGGCCTGAAGTAGCACATAATATTTTTTGTCCAAACAGATTAAAAAAATCATGCATCGTAGGGTTAAAGCCAGCGCCATATTCTCGTCGAGGTTAGACGAGTTTATACTAAGCGAGGTTACGCGTGGCGAAGTAACTCGTGCAAAGATGGATGGCGATGTGACACGAGAGGATCCATCTGCAATCTCATGCTCGCGTTAAACCCCAACGAGTGTAAAAAGCTAGCGTAACGTTCAACGTTGCGAGAAAGAGAGAAACGCACCGGACCACTCTTCTTTTTGTTTTCTTTTCAATTTCTCTTTATCGTACTGCTTCACTCTCGTAACACATTCGCGTTTGTCGCGTCTTTCACGCTCCGCGTAAACACGCATGCGATTATGCCGGATGTATCCCGTTGAAATCGAGCTACTCAAAAATCTCACGAAATCTTCGATGACACTCAAATACGTAGGAGGCGAAAGTTCGATTGTTTCCGGTTTCGAATAGCCCATCGTAACCAAGCTTTGCTTCGCTCGCGAACTTCAAGGTCATTCCAAGGTTAACGTTCCTTCGCCAAATGAAATCACCTGTTTTCGAAGCTAATCATGATGCACTAAATGTTGAAGATAAAAAGAAGAAAAGAGTGCCCGATACTGTGTTTCCGTTCAAAAAACGAATAATTGACCTTCGTACGACCTCCAAGCGTCCATTAGCAAAGAAAACTTGAACAGACCTAAAATCCATCTCCTGATGATATTCGACCGAGCTATATTTTAGCAACCAAGTTTCACACCTTTTGCCCGCTTTTTGGTATGTTTCTGAGATCACTAGAATGTTTATTTTTCAAGGTCATTAGTCAGACGTGTCCGTGTTTGGGAATCATTTGAAATAGCAATGATAAGAGGAAAATTGAAATATCGACGGAATGTCCGTTGTCGGAGATCGAAGAGTGGTTCGATTGCAATAGGACACCCGGTATATCGCATCTACGTGTGTTTATATACACAAATACATATAAATATTGCTATACACGTATAATATAATAATTTAAATTGTACATCGCGTACGAGATTCGTTAGAAGGAATACTGCTCGTCGTAGAGACACACGCACAACGACTTAATTCGTAAAGACATCGTAAATAGTTTGTTTTTTTTTTCTTCGTTACACTGGGTCGTTTCTTATCGTTTTTGTCGATCTTTTTGTTTGTTATTGTTGTAATTAAGTTTGGCACTCGTTGCTCGCATCATCTAGGCGTATTATCAACGTTCACACACGCACGCATACGTACACACACACACATACATGAACGCGCATCCATTTGTTCGTTTTTCTTTTTACCGAACATGTCCCCACGGTCTTACATAACGGTTGAAAAATCCGACGTTTTTGAGTGATAGGTAATGCTATCCTAAATGAGGCGTAAACTTGGTTCCTCGTTTATCCGCTAGAGGCGCCATCATGGATTCTCGTAAATATAGATTTTCAGCAATCATTGGAATACATAACCTCCTTGATGTCTCGGTATCGTGTTATCGCAATCGAAAAAAAGCCAACTCAGGAATTGAAAAAATCCTTAAAGCTTGAATCGTTACGAATCGTTGGGAAATGCTTTCAAAAATAGTGGAGAGATTAATTAACGAGATGACAAGATTCATTACCTGATACCATTAGTTAACAAGCCGGAGAAATTTTTTCAACTCATTAATCACTGTTTCTTACCGTACGATTAGCAGTAAAAAAAAATTATCATTTTTCATTCATATCGATCTTTGAAATAGTTTTTGTCGAAGATGCAGTTTTTCCGAACTTTCATTTGATTGGCTCAGTCGAAGGTTGCAGCGCTTAACGTGGCGGAAGCGAGGACTACCGTTTTGCCTCATTATCGGAAATACTGCTCACTCAAGAAACTTCGAGACCTCTATCTAAGACCATGGGTTTCTCGCTCTTTCTAACCTCAAATAATACAATCTTACAGTCGCGACGTCATCACGAACAATCGCATATTGTTATTTACATGTGTTGTTTTTTCTTCTTTTTTTTTTGCAGAGCTCCAATCTTTAGAATTTCTTCTTTTCGAGATTCAATGACGAGAAAAAAAAGTTTGCAGTCGAGCATTCTTTATCTCTCTGTCTCTGTCAGTCTGTCTTATCGGTTGATTATTTACACGGGCGGTGATCTAACAAAACATTTTTTTCGCGTACACGTGTCTACATATGTGTGTGTATGTGCGATTGATGCAAAAATGGGTTTTTGTTTTTTTGGTGCGGTATTGAAATCGGTTAGAACAGGGTGAAAGAAAAATTGTTGTGAAAAACAAACAGCTGAGACCTTGGGATGAAAATGATTGATATATTAAACTTCCCAAAATTTGTTTTGGCCCATTTCAGTTAAGAAAGTCACGCTCTGACTTTTCTTCAAAATCATCATTTTTTGGGTTTTGAATCACTAATCGAAATATAACTGAAAAACATTTTCTATGTAATTGATCCATTTTCTTAGGGTAATTATATTTTACTTTTGTTAAAATTTCGTAATCTTTCGATACGAAAGAAGAAGAGTGACGATTTTGAGTCGGGCTTATCAACAGGAGAATAAAAACGTCTCGAGCGCCACCTCAAGACATTTTTATTCAAATTATTACTTTAAAGTAATAATATGAATAAAATAAATTTTGAACGAACCAAACGAACGCGTGAATTTGTTACTTTGAAGAAATCTTGCAAATTTATTTTTCATACACCATTTTTTCTTTCCCATAAGATGCATTGTTTTTTATTGTAGCTCCGAAAAGAATAACTTTTTTGCTTTCTGCTAACCAAAAATCCATACACACGATTATATACACATGCTCATATGTAAAAACGTGCACTACGTAATCTCGCAGGTTGATGCTTCTCTCCCTAGACATATATGGCTTCCAATTATATTATGGCAAGATGAGAATCGCGCAGCGCAGATTTTGCTCGATTTTGTCGAGAAGTTAAAGAGGGGTGAACGAAAAGGGCTTGTGCAATTCTTGCGCAAGTCTGTTTCAATTTGTTTTGTTCGCATGACACTTTTTGCGGTTCATTCGGCAAGTGAAACGAGCCCGGCTCTGAACTTTCTTACCAAGTTGCACGACGATTGAAAACTGGCGAGAAATTCTGACTTTTTTTTAATCGTTCCACGAGTGCAAAAAAAGAGAGAGTCGCTATGCGGCGGAGTTGGAAATTCACAACCAGCTCCCCCGAACCCCTCCAACCCGGAATCGTCGTATTTTCGTCGTTCCTGTAGAACTCGGTTCTTCCGGAAGACAACTCGAATAACTCGCTTCTGGGTCTCCCTCTATCTATCTATCTTTAGCCTTTCAGTGGTGCCTCCCTCTAGACGGGCTCGGAGTCTTTTCACTTCCGGCGGAACTTTATCCAGATACGTTTAACGGATCTTGTCCGACGTCGGTGTGGGCTCCCTCGGACAATGGCTCCATTACCACGAGCTTCCGATAGTCGAGAGCATTTTTCCGTGTCACGTCCGACCGCGAACTTTCTTGGCGGCGTGACGATTCTTCTCGAAGAATGAGGCAGGGAAAGGGAGAGAGAGAAGGGTTCACTATGTACATCGACTTTCTCTCTCGCTCCCCCTCTCTCTGCAACACACACGCACACACACAAATGTGTGACAAACACACCAATTCCGTGAGATTCCAATTTCGCGAATGGACAATCCGGAAAATTCGTACGTTCATTGAGACAAAGGGACAACGCTATTTTACAAGTCAATTTCTTCGCACTGTTTTTATGTGGCTCTCACAGATGAAATAAGTGGTTCGCAAAATTGTCGAAATCTTGGCTCGACGAGAATCGTCGTGGCTGTACGGAAAGGAAAACTGTGCGTTGTGATCGTATATATAAGCATACATACACGCGTACATTCATGTATATGCAAAGAGGTACATCGAAGTAATAAAAAAAGTGAAGAAATTGGCTATTTTGCCTGATGAATGTTTGGTCTGATCTAGAGTAAAAGACGAATATTGATGGTTATGGATGTCAGTTGGAAAAGTCAAATTTAATACGATTCTTATTTTGTAAGCAATACTGGTTGGAGGGTTTGCAGTTAGAATTGTTCTTCCTTCGATGCACTCTGTAATATACGTATATATACGTGTATGTACGTGGAGTGGCGCATAGTTATTTATATCGCGCGAGCGTGAGGAACTTTAATCGATGAGCGCCGTACGAACGATGAATATAGACGGAGACAATATGAGAGTTCGCCTGGGCACGAGTTTATTCTAAATGTACGAGGGTATCTGGTGAATATATTTAAGGATGAGCTCGAGCGCGCCTCAATCATCATCGAGGCACGTGACGTCTACCAGCTACGCCTCGGAACCGCTAGAACACTCTTCCGCCTCGGGATCGATGTGCTCACCAGCTTCGTCGTCGTCCTCGTCCTCTTCGTGATGATAATCCCCAGTCTCCTGTTGCCATTTGCTTACGTGATGAGTGTTTTTGTTGTTGTTCGAGTTACCGTTTCCATTACCCCCGGATTGCTGTTGCGCCTTCGCCTCTTCTTCCTGTTGCATCCTTTTGTGTTTCGTTCGCCGATTTTGAAACCAAACTTTCACCTGAAACAGATAAACACCGAGATTTCATTTCGGATTCCTGCTAGTTTCCTTTTTTCTGATATCGGCTTTCCGAAATAAGAAAAATGACAATGTTACCACCTTAGACGATACAATTCGGAATAAAAAACCTTCGTGTGAACTTTTAACTCTATAACTCATCATTTGATTTGCATAAAAGTGACCATTTTTCGCTTAAAATTTACTTTTCTCGGGAACTAATTCATATTTTCTAAATCCGCTTGAAGATTCTTAATACTGACCTTGGAAAGTTTGAAAAACGTTCGATAGAATTTCGATATCGTTATTTTCACAAATATATGAAAAATAGCGATTTTACGACAGATAGGTATTCGTATATTTTTCTAGCTATCTTAATTCGTATAAAAACCATAATATAAAATTGTAATCGACAAGAAAACTCATAACTATGAAGTTCCATCCAGCGCTACCACTAAAACTTTATTTACGGCCGTCAAATTTGGCACAGGCGTCTCCTTTCCCATGCACCATTCTTCAAAGTATTAACAGACGGATTTTTTAAATTTCTACATACTCTACCATACGCAATACCGAACGGGAACAACTTGGAATAAAGTTCCATTATGGAGGTTTGATCCGCTCGAGAAAATATTATTAAAACCCATCTCCGAGATAGAGATCGATATCCGTGAGTTATTCTTAACGCCCATCGGCGACCCATCCTAAGCTTATATTCTCTTCGCACCTTTCTATTTCACATCGTGTGTGCGCGCACGCGGAATAGAAATAGCAGCGAGAGAAGTGTTTGGGAACGTCGCGCGCAGGATAAGTATACGCTCACGATCATACTCGTGAGTGCGTGAGTTGACGAGTGGGCTAGTATTCGTGCGTGCGAATAATGGCCACAGATGGACTGTCGTACATGCGCATAAACACGCTTGGATTAAACGCCGCCCTTATTGTGAAGGGTACAGGATAAAGGGTGAACGGGCCAGCCAAGAAACCGAGCGATTGTATATGGGTTGGAATACTAATCCGGGAGCTTGTCAAAACGACGTTAGGTGCGAGCATCGACAATAGCAGTTAGCCAAACACATCGTCATCGGTTGGGTTCATCCTAGGCTCATTTTCACCAACGTTTCACTGTGCATATACATGTATGAAGAAGAAAGTCAGGCCTGTCCTCAAAACAGCCAGTTGTGCGCGATAGTTAACGCTACACATAAGTAACAGTTTCCAAATAGCCCGTCAGCAGCCCTTGTACACGCGCATACACGGGCATATACAGAAGGGGAATCCTTTCGGTTTTTTTCAACCCCGTTGACTTTTCCTCTGGTTCTCGTTCTCTCTGCAGGAGCCAGAGAGTGAAAGAGATCTCCGGACAATGGGGATTTTACGCGTCGATAATTTCAAAATGGTTCACCCGAGCTCTTGCGCTCCCCCGTAGGTATAATACCCAGGAACAACCCCCTCGCTCGCAAGACCGAGGCGACATGGACCACCTAGTCGAGACCTACGAATGCATCGAAACCAAATTTTTCTTGTTCCAACTTTGGCGCACGCGAGCTTTCAGCATATTCGTAACGGCTTGTCCATCACTGGATTCAAAATAATGCAATTGTATTAAGGTACTTCACCCATGTAAGGGCCCTGAATGAGGCTCAGAAAATGCTTTTTTAAAAAACATTTTAGTTAACAGTGAACATTGTTTTCTGAACCAAAGTTATTATTAATACGTTGACTATTGAATAAATGCTTAAATAACATTTTCGTTTTATTTCAACATTCATAGTTTTTTTTGTACTTAAAAACCAATAAGGTGGGCTTTACATTGGTCAGGTACTTAACAACGAATTAAAAAAATATCCAGTTTCGAAAAACGCGACTTTTCATTCGCTCCCGTCCCTCTCTAACATTGGATACTGCTGTTGTTTTCGGACATAAGCGCAGCTACGCGAACGGAGCGGAATGGAAACACTGAGCAAGGAGGACTCGAATCGCAGCTTTTTGCGGCGCTTCTCCGGCGCACGCGACAATTCCATGGTTGCTCTTTGATGGTAAATTCAAGGGGTAAGGGGGGCTAGGGGTTAAGAACGATGCGGTCCATTGTGAAGAGGAACGCCACTTAAGTTCAGAGGGGTGAAGTCCTGATATATTCTAGGCGATGTGTACGCGCACAGAGGCCACAGGGAGGGGTCGTGAAAAGTGGGGTTCCCGGGGACTGACTAGTTGCCACTTAATTTGCCCCAATCCCGAAGCTGCTGATCGAGTCGAACCAAGCGATCCCTTAACCCTGCGCTTCTTCAGGGGCACCCCTCTCGCCATTCATCCGCTTCGATATGACGACCCTCGTGGTTCAATGGGGATCGGTGTGCCGGAAGCGGGTGAAGGGGGAGATGAGATGAAACTGCACAACGAAACAGGGTTGAACATTGCCCAATGATTGCACCTTTTCCGGTGATTCCGAAATAATGGTCATTTCTCTCTTCCTGATTGTCTCGATTACGTTTCCAATTTTTTTTGTTTCAATTCATCCCTCAATTTCTTGATTACTATTATTAATTTTTTTGTCTGTATTTCTAAAGCTCTCCGCCGGCAGTAATCGACTTTTAATCCAATATCGATGTTTCTTTCTTCACCTTACGAAATTACGATAAATTCATACTCAAACATTACCCGCGTTTTCGCTTCCCCTCGCACTCGAAATTCTAGTTGTGTTCCCGTGGCACCTCCGACCCCTCGGGCCATGGCAATTTCACGAAAAACGCTCGAGACACTTATCGGACGATTAAGAGGGCAAATAGGGAGCAGCCCCAACTGGATTTGGCCTCGCCTATAACTGCGCATCGATTCGATCCTGCAATGTATACCAATCTCCACACGTTCCATCAACCCTGAAGGGGAAGGATTCGGAAGGATACCGTACCATTATCCTATTATGTATCACCGCGTAACGGGTGAGCAAGCATCGGAAACTACCCTTGCGTATACATCTTTCGTGTACGTACGCGCAAATACGTAAATTCGTGTTTGAGGTCCCTGACCCATGTAAGGTCCACCTTATTTGTTTTTAAGTAGAAAAATCAAACTATAAATGTTGAAATAAAAGAAAAATGTTTATTCAATCATTTATCGAATAATCAACGTATTAATAACAATTTTGACTTAGAAAACAATGTTGACTATTAACTACAAGCGTTTTTTTAAAACGCGTCTTTTGGGCCTTATTCAGACCACTGTTCCTAATAAGGCGATACCCGTTGTAACTTCGTGCAAAAAAAAATTTTAAAATATATAGTCTTCAATTTGAAACTTAAATTTTGATAACAACACGTATAGTGCTGATAAACTACTACAGATAATTAGAATAAAGATTCTCTAAGTAATATTGAAAACATTTTTTGTTTTCGAAAGTTTTAGTACGTCGAAAGTGAATAAACGCGCGTGCGATCGCACGCGCTTCCTTCTATCGACAGCGAATTTGTTCGGGTGATCATTGAAATAACATTTTGGCAATTTTTACTTATAGCAGAAAGGTAAATTTGCAGTTCGTGAAACCACGGTCTAGTTATAAAAACTACTAGAGTTTAGGCGAATCGTTAATATGAAGAACTAATAAAAATTAAGCTAACATTAAAAACTTCCAAGTTGAAAAATGCATTTATCAGTATTTCATAGAATTAGCCGACCGATAAAAAGTGAAATCAAATGAAATCCAGAGTTAGCTGTGATTATCTTTCGACTTCCTCTTTCACTGTCCCAGCCTTTCTATCGTCCCTTTTCCCCCAAATTGTGGCCCTTGTTCATTCAGCCCCTTTGTCCCTCCCTTTTGGCCTCGATCTTGGTGTTCACACAACCCCCGGGGTCATCGAGTTAGCCCATTTGATAATCGTCGTTCCGGATCGAGACGGGGTTGCCATGGAGCCGAGGAACCCCGAACCCCTCGAGCTCGCTCGCCTCCCGCGATTGGCCGCCAACCGAATCTTCGCAACCCCCGTGGAGGCTGTACGCACTTGCGCGCCACTCCTGCGACGTATTTCAGCTGGTTCTCCCGGGCGCGCACCGGGAATCGCCGAGAGAACGAGGGCTGCGCGGAATACCGCATCAAACACCCCCCTCCCCTTCTCCGTCTGCACCCTCTTCGCAAACGCCAACCCCGACGAACTTCTATCCCACAGATTTAACATCCGGCTCCATGATGGTTCGCTGACGAGTTGTCGACCAGAAAATGTCGCGTGATCCAATTGGATTCGGATGTTCGTCTCTGCTGGCTAATAGGGATCCAATGGATCAACCCTCGTTTGATCAATTCACGAAAATGACGAATCGATGCTTCGGATTCCATTTTGAATTCCAAATTCAGGGGTTGGGTAGGAAACTCGAACTTCGATTGACCAGAAGGCTCAAAATTCCGAAACTACAAATTTCTTAAAGGTCATGCCAGCAAAAGCATGATATTTGTTTGGATTCGTTAGTTTGATTTAAAATAAGGTACAGTCGCCGAAATTCGTCCCCGTTGGTTTCTTCTTTCCTAACTAACGCCAGCTGGTTGTGGTAACTCGTATCTAAAGTTAGTGACCTCAGTCCGCTATTACGATCATTTCGCAGTGTGTCGGCGCTCCTGTGACAAGATATTTTAAAAGGAAAAAACTGTTCAAGATGAGTTTTTGATTGAAATATTGTCGGAATTATTTAGTTCTTAATATATTTGACTTACTGAAATAATTTTTTTAATAAAATCAGTTGTAATTGCATTAGATTGAAATCGTTAGGAAAACATTTGGGTTATGACAGGTGTTTCTTGTTGGATGGAAGTTATTGACACAACTAGTCAATTCTTAATATCGTCCCTCCACGTACGTTGTCCTAATATTGTCCCGGGGACGATATTTGGAACTCCGTCTTATTCACAAGGGTATTTCCGGTATTTTTGACAATATGTTTTTCTTTTATTTTTTAGATGCCAAAGAGAAAGTTGTGGGATAATGAATCAATGATAACAAACGGTTGGAGCAGTAAGAGCCAAAGAAATGGGTTACGAAAAGGCAGTACAGTTATTTAATGTTCTTCTTTAATGTAAGTTATGCAATGATTTAACGAAAGGCTGATTAGATATCATTATTCTTGTGATTAAAAAGTTATTATTGTTAAAAATACAATTGAAGTTCAAGTACTGATTAATGTGATCTCAATATCGTCCCCGGGACGTAATTAGGTGCTCGCTTATAGATTTTAAGATTTTCCACTTCATTATAAAAACT
>JAPYZJ010000179.1:0-63203 GCA_030522765.1 Ophioninae sp. B BG-2022a
ATCCGAACGCTTAATACTTATGGATCCAAAGTGCAGAGTCGTGATTGGTTACTCGCCAATGCTTAAATAAAATGGCCGCCTGGCGCTAGTGCAGTGCGGAGGGTGCCGCCCTTATGAACCACTTGACAATCATGATTTTTTCAAAAACGGTTAACTACCAAACGATATAAATGCGCTACCAAACGCTACAAAACCGCCTCTCAACGATTCGTAAAAAAGAAGTCCGATTTGTTGAAGTGGCGGGGCGGACTTATGAGCCGATATTTAAATCTCGATAAAAAAAAAAACGGTATACTACCAAACGATCTTAATCCGCTACCAAACGTTTCCAAACGACTACCAAACGATTAGTAAAAAAAAAGCTGATTAATCAAAGTGGTGGGGCTAACTTTGTGGCGGTACAGGAGTGGGAGGCTCGGTCGGTGCGAAGGGGAGGGACGACACGAGCGTCACCTACGTCGCGGGAGCGAGCAAGCGTGGCTAATCAAGGCGACGAAGGTAAGCCGTGCGGGCTGTTTATTTTTGGGTTTTCGCTTAGGCAGCGCGCTCCCACACCCGGTTTTCGCTCGAGTAATGCGTTTCCCGGTTGATTGCCGTACCGAGCCGTGCCCGAGGCGGGTTTGACGAAGGCCAGCGATATGACCACGGAAACGTAGGTGAAGCTCGGCTAGGGGCGGCGCGCGGGCCGATCTCCGCGCGCGCCCGTCGGGCATCTTGCCCACATTCGCCTCCCTCAATATATACCAACAGTTATCGCAACTCTGATACATATACATCCATTGTGTGCCTCTTCGCGACGTTCGAAAATCGACGATTTTTTTTTCCGTCACTCTCTCCCTCTCCGTTCCATCACCCTCCTGGTCACGTCGGTTTCTCATTTTTCCTGTCATTCGTTGCTTTTTTTCTTTCCGCTTCGCGCCGCGCATCCTGGACGGAGTATCGCCCGTCAGTCGCGAACACGTGGACACCAAGAACGGTAAAGAAGAAAGAGTTCGAGAAGCTGATTCGCCTTTGTCTAGTTCCTTCTGTTTCTCTTCCATCGCCCAAGCGCTCTCTCTACCTCCCGCCGTTACTCTCGATACTTCGATTTGCCCTCCGTCTCGTTATCCCCAAGGAAAAGTAGCGAGGAGAGAGCGTGCGCGCACGCTCTTGTCTCTCGTCGTCTTATCGTGCTGTTTCTCTCTCTGTTTACCGCTATTGCCGCACGCAGAAAGATGAGCAGCTCCGAGGAGGTATCCTGGATCAGTTGGTTTTGCGGCCTGCGGGGGAACGAATTTTTCTGCGAGGTAAGACCGCCGTTCCTAGCGCTCTCGTCCGAACGCCCCATGCCATCCGTTAATTGTTTGCCTGATACCGCTTCAGGTCGACGAGGATTACATCCAGGACAAATTCAACCTCACAGGCCTGAACGAGCAGGTGCCGCACTACCGTCAGGCGTTGGATATGATCTTGGATTTAGAACCCGGTGAGTTTTGCTCTGGGTGTGAACCTTTAAAGATTGAAAGTACTGAGTTTGGAAAAAAATTAACAACTGTACGGGTGTGCAACAAAAAACCCTATTTAATCGAATCGGCTTTTCATTATTGAATAATTCGATTGAATAAAATTAGGGAATTTCATAAAATTGAATTGGAAAAAATCGAGACCAGGCGATGCAAAAAGAACACCGCGTTGCAACATTCCAAAGAAAAAATAGACTAAAACGGTTGATCGTGAATCGAGCGAGTGCTCGAAAAGTTAAAAGTTTCATCAAAAATGAAACCTGACATGGATATTGTCTAACGTGGCTCTGTGTATACGGTAACAGATGACGATTTGGAGGACAACCCGAACCAATCGGACCTGATCGAGCAAGCGGCGGAGATGCTCTATGGGCTGATCCACGCCCGCTACATCCTCACGAACCGTGGTATCGCCCAAATGATCGAGAAGTATCAGGCTGGTGATTTTGGCCACTGTCCTCGGGTTTATTGCGAGGCACAGCCGATGTTGCCGCTGGGTTTGAGCGACGTACCCGGCGAGGCGATGGTCAAGAGCTATTGTCCCAAGTGCATGGATGTTTACACACCCAAAAGTTCGAGGCATCATCACAACGACGGTGCTTACTTTGGCACTGGATTTCCACACATGCTCTTCATGGTACATCCGGAGTATCGGCCGAAGCGTGCCGCCAATCAATTTGTACCTAGGTAAGACCGCGAAAATTCAATTCTCGAGAGACAAAAAAAGAATATCACAGCCAATCGGAAATGAGTAACACGGAAATACATAAGCGACATTGCCTTTTCACAGATTATACGGATTCAAGATACATCCACTAGCTTATCAGATACAACAACAGGCAGCTTCAACGTTCAAGGCGCCTCTCCGGACACCGCTCTACAACAACGGAAAGCGCTAAAAGAAACGAGAAAGCGTGCGCGTCCGACGTTCGAAGAAGCGAACAAGTGGGAAAAATCCGCGAGAATCAAGAAGCGGAGTAAGCCGCCGATAAAGTAAAACAAAAAAAAAGAAAAATCACACGTGAGTTGGACAATGACAGAAAAAAAAGAAAGATAGAAGGCGCAATGAATATTAGAATCGAGGACAAGACGAGCCCGCCAAACAAATTTTTCGTTGCTCGACCATTCGCGTTTTCCGCCCTCCGTCCTCCCCGAGCCTTTATCCTCCCTGCCCTCCCTCGTCAAGATTCAAATTTGTTTACTTTTTTACTCCTTTCACGTTCCACCGTTCCTTTTCTTTTTCTTTCCTTTTTTCTGTTAATACAACTCCTTCCTGACCCTCGGACTCGTGTAATACGGACGAATGTTGTGCGGGCGACGGGTTAACGAGAACGAAGAAACACAATGAGAAGAAAGAAGGAGACACGAGACACACAGAGATAGGATAATTCTTCGTAGCGTTTAAGGATCGGGGAGAATGCGAGAAGTTCAAGAGGACAAAAAATTGATAAGAAAGAAATAGAAAAAAATACGAAAATAATAATAATAATATTAATAATATTAATAATAATAATAATAATACTAGAATGGAAAAGAGAACCTGCGAAATGAATAATTTGGAGGTACGTCGCCGCCCCCCTTCCCCGCCCGTCGAGTCCCGCGATCGCTGCCAAGGGTAGTTCCTAAACTTTCTCAAAGGGGGGGAGTCATTTTTGGTGAACGTAATAATTGACAAGGCTGCAGGAATTATTCACACACGTTTCCTTATACATTTACACACACAGACACACATAGATGCGGTGTATAGTAAAAAGGCGAAAGTGAGGAGAAAAAGAACTACGAACAAACGCGACAAAAGAATAGAGAACGAGAGAGAACACTGAGAATAACGAATGCGTTTGATGAGCGTAATTTATAATTTAACCCGATAATGGATAAAGGGGATAGATGATTAATTTAAAGAAAAAGATGAGGTCGACTTTGATAAACGTTATCGTGGGCACGTGAGAACAGCTCTTGTGTAGTTTTTAGGGAGAGAATTAAGAGACAGGCTCGAATCAGAGAAATACTCGTATAGGGACCTGTTCAACAGATATACGATTTTTATTACCGCCCGCCCTAATGAGAAAAGACTTGCGAAAGGCGAATTGATTCCCTACCGTGTGACACGGCCCCCTCGACCTTCCATTCCTTCCGCCTGGATCATCATTCGTCTCATGAAATTCGTGGCCCATGGAGAATCGACGGCAGAAGGACAAAATTCATTCCGTCGCGAGATCATACGGTGAAGTTAAATCGGTTGTTCCCCCCGTCCTCCGTGTCCCTCTTGCAATTTCGCATTAACGGAATGGTACTGTTTAAGTGAAATATTGTCAAATCGATATAAACTTTAATTTAAAAGAAAAAATATCAAAAAAGAAAAAGACAAAAGAAAGCATTGTCACGAGTGTTGCGTTATTTCAACTTTTTCGCGAGATAGTTCGTCAGCGTTTGAGCGCCGTCGTTTGAAATGCCGCCAAAATACGTCGATCGTGGCGCCACGACAATGCGAAGCTACCGCGAAGGTGATGGCGCTGCGTACGACAAATAGGATTGCTCAGTTCGCTCGCTTTGGGACCAACCCTCGTTTCGCTTTGTCATCAGTGCCGCTCGCAGGCCACTCGCGTCCCTCCTTTGAAATTCAAATCCCGCTCCGGCGGACGACAAAGGACGGGTAACGAAAGTTCGTTCCGCAAAACCAAACAAGCCGCGATAGACGGAACATTAGGAAATCAGACGCGTTCTCTGTTATCCGCGCGAGCGCGTGATATCGCACTTCGGAGTAAATTTCGTAGCAACACGAACCACGATATCGGTGCATTGCTATAATAAACTCTAGTACCCTGGAAGTGCTTTTACACAGCGGATAACTGATCGTCGGCAATGAAGAGAAATCCAGGAATGACAGCAAGTATGCAATCCGACCGGTAGCTTACACTGTTCGAACGAGCCGATCGCGAGAGGACGGCTTAACGCAACGTCTATTTTCCATCAGGATCATCCAGTCGACGAAATTAGAAGAGCGGAAACGTAGAAAGATCGCGAAGATAGACGGATCGAGGATGAGCAAAGAAACGGAGAACCGATCGTTCAACGAGGGCAACAGTCTGACAGGTAGCTCCGGCATGTTGGGCCTGTCGAGCTGCAAGCCCAAGCTCCAGCCGATCAAAATAAAGGCCCTTATGGACATGTACCTGAGCGACGACGAGGACAGCGAGGAGAGAGGAAAAGACTCCAGCGGCGACTCGGACTGCGACGATGTTCAGCCGCTTTCCGACGACGAGAATCGCGACGAGTGCCTGACGACCGTAACGGAGGAAACAACCGGCGCTGCGGACTCTGCGGTCGTCCGAGCGCTCCAAGAGACGCCGGCTCAAGCGGATACTTTTCAGATATCGCGTAAATTCGTTAGCGATTCCGAAGAGCGTCGACGAAAGGAGGTGCCGCTCGTGCGATCGGTCGAACAGCGCTGTACACTGGACGGAGATTCGTCGGAGCAATCCCGACTGACCTCTAACCGTCGTTCCAACGTCCAGCTGGAGGTACCCAGGCTAACTAAGGAATCGGCTAACCAAGCGAGCGAGAGGGTCGACGCGCATCCGGAAGCTGCGCACACTTGCGGCTCCCGTCGCATCTTCGATACTCCGTTGAAACATCACCCGCCGGTTGGTTCGTTACGACCCACGCCTTCTACCTCCCACAGAAGTATGTTCCAGACCCCGAGAAGCGGGGTCGCTCCGCAGGCCGAATCGTGGCAAACGCCAGCGACCATATTTGGGAACTGGTCTATGAATCACATGGCCCGAACGCCACTGGAGACTCGTGAGAGTCGACCTGTTTCATCGGTGCCGCAAGTGCCGACGAGTCACGAAAGTTCGCACGGATCAAACGAGGAGAGGAGAGCGCGGAGACCTCTGGCCGAGACCGCCGAGTCGGTGAGGTTTAATCAACAGTCGTCGGTGGCTTCCCGGTGTAGCACGGCGGAGGTCATCAACGACGCCGCCTCGAACGGCAAAGCGGTCGTCCGCGACTCGAAGGAGAACAGGAGGCCGCGCTCTCCTCTCGAGGGTCACGAGCCCCCGAGTGTGGAATACGCAAAGTCCGCGATGAATACCCCGGCGAACTTGTCGAAGAACTCGCGTGGGGATAATCCGCGAGGTATGAACGTGGTGCACGAGAGGCATCCCTCGTTGCAGCCGATCGCGGCGCCACCGGACAAGAAGAGCGTCCCCGAAAGGCCCAACAATATTCAGGCGTCGATACCCGCGCGCATACGACAACCCAATCAGGGACGCAACATCACTGTCAAAGGCAGAGAATATCTCATTCTTGGGATACTCGGCGAGGGCATGAGCGGACAGGTCCTCAGGGTACAGGAAATCGGGACTCTCGATCTCCGCGCCATCAAGGTCGTCGATCTCAGTCGCATGGACAAAGATTGCGCGCAAGGCTGCCTCCAAGAGATCTCCATGCTGCACAAACTACAGGCTCCGTGTGTCGTCAAGATGTTCGATCAGTCAGTAGGATTCGAATGATCATGGTAATTACGTCGTGTTTCCCCGTTATACTTGACTGTCAAAAGCGTATCGCATTTCCAGCGAAATAGAGTATCCGATGGTTCGCGTGGTACTGGAAATGGGGGACACGGATTTCAAGAGCTTGCTCGTCTCGATGTCCGAAAATAATAGACTACCTCTCACGATGATACTCTACTATTGGACCGAGATGTTGACCGCCGTCAGACACATCCACGATAACGGTAAGTCCCTCCGGAGAAATTCCGTTGACGGGAAAATAACGAAGACTTTTTTCGTCCAAAGGTGTTATACACTCAGACTTGAAACCGGCCAACTTTCTCCTGGTGCGAGGAAGATTGAAACTTATCGACTTTGGGATAGCCTCGAGCATGAACGCCGATATGACTTCCGTCGTTAAAAGCAATCCGATCGGTACTCTTAATTATATAAGTCCCGAGGCTCTGATGGATATAAGCGGGCATAGCGGTGATTCACCGAATCGTAATGTCAAGTACAAAGTACGTTCGGCCGCTGTGAGGTCTCGTCCTCTTTTCGTGAACCCGCTCGATCCTAACTGCTTGAACCTTTGTCAACAGATAAGTTTCAAGTCGGACGTTTGGTCGCTCGGGTGCATACTCTACAGTCTCGTCTACGGGTACACGCCGTTTCACAATATTCGCACCCAATGGGCGAAAATCTCTGCGATCACGAATCCGGAGCCGAAGATATCGTTCGCACCGCCGACGGATAGCAACACCGAGCCGATACCACCGATACTCATCGACGTTATGCGAAAGTGTCTCCAGCACGATCCGAAGGCGCGACCGACGGTCGCCCAATTACTACAGATTCCGTACATTCCGATCAAACCGATTCCTCGGAGTTCGGCAATACCGGACATTCCTTCCAATATACTCATGAAGATCAAATACTCTTTAACGGACATCGAGTGGCGACAATTTACTGAGGTTCGTTCGAAACATTCGCACTGATAGCAAACATTTATACATGGGTTAGGGTGTCCCTCATTTTTCAAAGTCAATATTTTTTAACGGATATGCCCTCTCATCAAACATGTTCGTACAAAGATGACCCCCCCAATGCAAATATGTCCAAATGTAAAAATAGAACGAGTCAGCACAGTTTATCACGATCCGACTGATCAGTCTTTCTTCTCTCTCTCTAGATTCTCGAAGCAAGAAGAAACCAGTGACGAGTCGTGACGAGAGAAATCATTCGTACTTGACGAGCCTGTAAATATCACTGATTTTAATGAACTTAAGTACAAGTGCGATGTATGTTTATGTATATGAGGAATATGCGGAAAGTTCGACGCCCGAGAGGGCAAAAAAAAAAAGGAAACTCGATGTCACGATCACGTGTAGTGTCAACCGAGAGCTTGTTCGCTTATTCATTCGGACAATTCGCTTCGGTCTGACAATCAATGCTTGCACGGAAGTGCACTCGTTGGCGCATTACGTATTTTTTTTATAGTTCTTTTTTTATTGTTTCCTTCTTTTTTTATTGCAATTTTGTAATTATATCACTTTTCGTGCGTACAAATGAGTCCAACGCAATTCCCTGTTGGTCGATCCAACGTGACGAGGTGTAGACTTTATACCGTTGTTGATTTATCTCCCTCTCTGTCTCCGATCAACACGAGTCTTCATGATTTGCCAAATCACTGTACTATATAAAATACCTAACACGCGTCGGTCGTGCGACTTAACAAAGATTATTATTATTATTATCTAATTATTATTTTTTTCATGTTCAAGCCACGAAGGCCCGTGATTATACAGACATTAGACAATGAGACACTGGTTTTGTTAGGAGAATAAAAATAGTTTAGTCGGCGGAACGATCTCCCTTTTTTTGTTTGTTTTTCAGTTTCGAAAATCGACACACGTGCTTGGGGTGGGGGGTACAGAGAAGAAAAGAAAATCGTTGCGTGTATCACGTGGGGCCTGTACAGCGATGGTGAATCTTCTGGAGAAGGGGGTAGGGGGAATGGTTCGATCGCGCATTCGTGCCATGTACGAACGGGCTTATGGATTCGTCTGCCACGGATACACACCACGAAGTCGCGTATATTTGCGTAACGCGTGGATTCCGTTGGACCTACGCAAAATTCCCGTGCGATGATGACGACAAAGATAATGATGACAGCGAAGATAACGATAGACGATGCAACGAGTCTACGGCGGATGGAGACCAACCGGTTGGTGAAATTTCACAATTCGTGTCTTTGCTCCCTCTTTTTTTTCTAAAACTCCTCTCCTCGTATCTCGTTCGTCTCGTTGGTGCGTGAAACGGCATCAGGTGGTGGCAAAGTGTCGCTTAACGGCCATCAGCGTATGGTCGTCAATTGCCAATACTGAAGTAATCGCTCGCCTTTGGGCAGAGCCATGGAGTTCGGTCTCTCGAACGTCAACATAATATCCTTGACTTTGTTGCGTATCTCGCGATCGAATATATGGCCGCCGGTTCTCTCGAGGGCATTGGCCATGTCGTATTCCACCGAGGGCAGAGGATCCCTTATGAATCGAGCCGCGCTCGCTACGCTCGGTAATACGTGATGCTGAAGCGCTTTGATCTCCCAGAGACTGCTCAGGAGGGCGTTGCTCTGCAGCGGATCGCGTTCTTCCATGAGGAAAGGATCTCCGGTCCCGGTGGCCTCGGTAGTCAAAACTTCCCCACCGTGAGGATGATCGATTAGCCGTTTGAGGCCCGGATGCCTCAACAACAGATTGCCGACGAATAGCAAGATGGTGAGAATGTCCTCGGGTGGTGCGACCATGGTAAGGCGGGCCAATCGCTTCGCGAACGCCGCTACAAGCGCTTCCGGCAAGTGCCTGTCGAAATATAAAAAATAAGAATCACGAGCGTTGTTGTTCGATCTCGAGGTGAAAATAATCCCGGTTGAATCCTTAACTCACGTAGAACTGAGAAAGAGATCCGACAGGTAAAAAAGCCGAGCCTTGTACTTGGTGTGAAATATCTCAGGCTCGAACATCGAATAGAGTTTCGTAAATATACTCGGATACTCGAGATTGTGCTTGGTGACGAGTACGAAGACGCCCTGGAGTGCGAGCAGACCTATGGGACCGTCCGCGTCCAACGAATCCATGAGAAAGTCCGTGAGCAAGACCGGTTTCTCGAGGTGCGGCATGACGCGTTCCAGCAAGACGACCAGTAGTTGTTTGTGCAACTGGGGTGTCAGCTCCCAGTGCATCACGCAGGACCAAACCTTATTCAAGGATCTCCGTGCCGATGCCTGATCCCATGTGAATCCTCCGGCGGCTGAAAAATATCGTTACGTCTCGTCAGAGTCCGTACATCGATGCCGGCCGCGTTATCCGTACTGCGCTAATCCTTTTATTGTAATCCCGAAGAAAAAAGGAACATTATCGAATGAGAATAAACTTTGCAGTCGACCACTGCAAGACGTAAAGTCTTGCAGTCGTCCGATGCCTTACCGTGTTGGGGACCGCACAACAGATCCTGACTTTTCTGAGCTGAAAGATAACATCAGGAAAACTTGGTCAGATAAGTCGAGAATAGGTATCCGATGTACCGCGCGAGCGAATCGAACCTTCGTTATCCTTTGGCAGTGGCAGTTTGTGTATGAGCTCGAGGAGATTCTTGATGAAGATTTCCTGCGGCTGACGTTTGGGAGTCAGCGCCGGGAGGCTCTTCCACGTGTAGTAAAGAGCATCCGCGTAGCCGGTTATTTCTTGAATCCTGGCGATGAGATTGGCGTTGTCCTGATTGGGCGACAGGAGACTCATGAGGACGGGCTTGAGCCTGTGCAGTGGAAAATAATAGCCGAGCTCGCCGACCGGCTCCAATGGCGATTTTCCCTCCTCGGCCATCAACTTTATGGCAGTTGAGAGAGCTTGGAGCTGAGTCGCCGGGCGACATCGCTCGATGGAGGACAACATCTTTTCCCATACCTCCTCGTAACAGTTACGTAGCCAGTTTACGTAGCGAATTTCCGGTTCGGGTTCTTGAGAGCCAAACAGAGCCGTTAAAAATGCGATAAGCGAATAAAAGACGACTTTACGAAAGCCGCTGCTCGTTAGCCAGCCGTTTACAGCGGCGTGTCCTACGAGTCTCTTTAATCGCTGTGCGTCTCGCTTCCGGGCTCGGATGACCAAAAAACCTCGTATTTCAAGCGAGCCACGATCGATACGCGCAAAGGAGTAAAAAATCGTGTATTAAAGAAGCACTCACCGGATATCGTAAGCGATATGGTCCTCTCGAGATACATGTCGTTGCGTCTAAGGACCTCGACGAATATCGTCTCCAGGGAGAGTATACACGTAGTGCTGGAGTCCTGGACAGAGAGAGCATAAAAATGTTTCATCCCGGCCGCCCAACACCGTTTAACCTCTAATCTCGCCCGAAAGGCTCGTAGGACAAGGAAAAAAAAAAAGAAGTCGAAAAAAAAAACGTCGCGGAAAATTTAGGCGAATAATAAAAAGCGGGATGGCTGACTTACATCCCACTGGGCGATTATATCGACGAGAGAATTCGCATGTTTTCGGGATGCAAGAAACTCGTGGGCTTTGTTTCGCAAAAGTCTCGCTGACATTTTTTGACTCCACAACGATGAACCGGGAGTAACTTGGAGGGCCGCCATGATGCCCGTTCGTGACGGGAATGAGAGAGAGCTGTACGCTTGCTCCCGCTGCAGCGTAGCGCCGCTCCGAATTTAATACATACACGTATTCGTACCTACGTGGTTACAATAGTAATAATAATAATAATAATAGTAATAATAACAATATAAACAATAATAATAACAACAACACTGCACGGAATAAAGGTGAAATTTCTAGATGTCACAAAATTCGTGTGTACGCGATCAACAGGGGCCAAAAGGGGAAAGACGTCCACTCTATTGGAAGTGTCGCGTGGGAGGAGGGAGTGCTTGGATTCGCGGAGGAACGCCACGGTCCGACGCGACCACGTGGATGTTATTGTCGACTCTCGCGGTATATAAAACGTGCCAATAACCGAAGTTATCGTGAGCGTAGGAACGAAAACATTGATACAGACGTTTCTCACGATAAAAAACAAACAATATCGCCTCCTTGTCCCTCGTGTTTCGATCAGGCGAACCAGATTAAGAAAGATGAGTTTTGCTCGAACGAAAGAATTTATAGAGGAACGCGACACGGTTGTGCTCTACCTGAACCCTCAGAGGATGCACTCCGTGGAGGTGCTTTCCAAGGTGCGCAACAAGAAGGGCGAGATAGTCGATCAAGTCTTCCAGACGATTTACGGCGCCCTCAAGGTAGACTCCCTCATAGGCAAAAGATACGGTACCAAAGTGGAGCTGAGCAAGGGATGGGCGTACGTGCTACAGCCCACTCCGGAACTCTGGTCTGTCACCCTTCCTCACAGGACTCAAATTATTTATACCCCTGACGCGAGCCTCATAGCGCATCTCTTGGATTTGTCGCCCGGCAAGATCGTCGTTGAGGCAGGTGTGTTTATTATTGGTGTTTGCCAAAGTCCAGCTTCCAGTCTCCTGTTATTTTCAATTTTACCTCACTATTTCTGATCGCAAATAATTATCTCTCTCGCAAATAATTATTTTTCTTTCAGAACGTCTATCATTGAAAAAACGTACAATTATAGTTCGTCGTGACAGTTGAACCACAGAAACTCATAGATTCGAATGACTATTTTCTTTCTTACTTTGCAGTTTATTTCTTGTAACCGTAAGTCATGATCACGAAAAATGAACATAAATATTTTTGCTGTGGTCGCGAAAGGTAATAACGATAATAATAACAGTAACTTCCATAATTGGGATCAATTATTATCATAATCGTAACACTTGACAATTTACTAATAAAAATTTGTAATTTTCGGTAATAATCTCCTTGATGCATATTTTTGCTGGTATTTCGATGACGTTGTTCTCTACCCTTTCGTTAATTTAAATAGAATTTTTTTAAATTGCAACGCGTGGTATCTTTCCGATCAGGAACCGGAAGTGCATCATTCTCGCACTCGTTGATCCGCACGATAAGACCCCACGGCCACTTGTACACGTTTGACTTTCACGAGGAACGCGTGGGCTTTGCTCGTGTCGAATTCGATCAACACGGACTCGGCGAGTTTGTGGACTTGGCACATAGAGACGTGTGCCGCGAGGGATTCGGCGACGAGCTGGATGGCAAGGTGGATGCGATTTTTCTCGATCTACCGCACCCTTGGCTGACCATCGATCACGCTGTCAAAGCTTTTAAAAAATCTGGTACGAGGACGAAAAATTGTTTTTTCTCTTTTCGTTCGCTCGAGCTCGTTTGTAAAATACTGTTCATTTCGTCAGGTGGGAAGCTCTGCTCGTTTTCGCCGTGCATCGAGCAAGTTCAACAGACGTGCGAGCGTCTCCTGGCAACCGGTTTTATCGCTATCAAGACCACGGAGTGCCTGCAACGAGAATTGACTGTATTGTTCAAGAATGTGCCACGACTCGATCTCGATTGTCTCAAACAAAGAGTGCGGTTTTTTGTTTTTTTATTATTCAAACGTTCCTTCACAATTTCTGGGATATTGTGCGTTGAAACGTTTTTTTCTTTTCTTTTTCTAGCATAGCGAGACGAGAGAATCGACGCAGAAGACGGAACAGCCGACTCGCGATGACGACAAAATCCTGACGGTGACGCACGCACCATCGACGCCCGGACACACGGGTTACATAACGATCGCGACACTGCCACCGCTGAACGTTCGACTTCTGCCCGACGACGAGGACCCGAACGAATCTCTCTCGGAAACGAGCAAATGACCGCAATCCCAATGCTCGATGTAAACAAGATAAAAAATTAACGAGACTGACTTTTTATTCGTCAATGAACAAGTGCATTTTCTTTTGCTCTCTTTGTACAGTGTACAATGCGAATTATCGGCACACGGAAGGGCGCAGGTGAAGACCGACGAATCGGGAACTCGTACTAGAAAAATAAACTCGTAACTTTGATCGATCTGGCGAGGAAACACCGCGCGAGCGACTAACGCGAGTGTTTGAGATTCATGGCGGGAATATGGCCCCGTGGGATTACGCAGGTAGCGTTTCTCTTTCTTTCGTTACTTTATCGGGACAACTCGAAGTCTCCTACGCTCATTCGGATTTGTTCGGATTCCACGTGAGATAATCTGACCTCGTCGCAGCCTGATATTCCTTTACGAGGTTCTCGACCACCTCCCGCGAATTGTCCAGCTCGTCGAGATTGTCCTCGAACATCTTCTCCTTGCGGAATTGCTCGAGAAAGGCTTCCCGCTTGCGCAGCTTGTCGTACTGCTGGAGGGCCCGGTCGAAGAGCTATCGAACAGTCAGAAACCCTAGTCATTTTTTTAATACTTTGACAACACCTTCGTACCGTTCCCTTATTTTTTTAAAAGTGAGATTTTTCACAATTGCCATTTTTATACTTGAACTTGACCTTTTTTTTTTTGATAATGTGGAAAACCGTGATAATAGTACAAAGCACTGGAAAAATTACGACAATGAGATGCTCTTACGGATGATATGTTTGTGTGATTGGCCAACATGAGTCCGGAGACTCGATGGGCGCTTTGAATGTACGGTGATTTTCTCGAGAGCGCGACTTCGATGCTCGCCGGCCCCCAGGGTATGAACTGGGCCAATTTTCTCTCGCGTATCCGTTGCAGCGACTTGTGGACCTGAGTAGGATCAACCTCGCCTTGTATTATATTGAGTATCGATATGTAGCAGTGCGCGGCGTTCCTGTCGAGCGCCGTTGACACCATCATGTTTTTCGGTTGCAACAGGCGCCTCATCACGTCGAGAACGGAAGTTTTTCGCACCGAGGCTTCCTGTTGAGGACAAAGAGAGAATGATAATCGCGACGATCTTTCTCCCGATTCGTCGCGGGCGTCTCAAAACCCTGACCTCCTGATCGGTCGTTAGAGGCGTATATCCGGTCATCAGAAAGTGTAATCGCGGCGTCGGGATCAGCGGAGCTATTAGTCCGACCAGATCGTTGTTCATGTACGACGGATATCTGAGGGTAGTCGTGCTGACCGACATTATAGTCGAGACGAGTTTGTTTATCTGAGTAAAGCTCGGATTCTGTATATGCAAACGATCCGAGGCGATCCTGTTGAGGGCGGTGTTGTCCAGGACAACTACGCAATCCGCGCATTGTGTCAACCTTTTGAGGGTCAGTAGAGAATTGTAGGGCTGGACCACAACGTCGCTGTAACGGAAAAGGAAAGCTTAGAATCGTTTCTAGCCTCCGTTCGTTTATGGTTTCTTTACCTTATTTCGTCCTGATTAGGAAACACGCTGTAGGTCTCTAAGAGCTTCTTGGGAAACCTATCGGCCAGAGACTCCAGCATAAAAGAGCCCATGCCGGAACCGGTGCCGCCTGCGATCGAATGGCACAGAACAAAACCCTGCGACAGAAATTGAAAAACTTGGCATCCGCCTTTGTCCTTCCCTTACTGTTTAGGACAATCACGTCGGATCAAAGTACCTCTAAGCTGTCGCTACCGTCAGCCTCCCTGTCTAGGATATCGAATATTTCCTCTTGTAGTTTCTCACCCTGATGATAGCCGGACGCCCAATTGTTACCGGCACCTCCTCCGTGTTTAGACAGATAAATGTTTTCTGGATTGTAGAGCTGAAAGTACGCAAATGTGTAACGTCAAGAGCAAGAACGAGAAAATGACTATGGGACGCGTCGATCGATGGAACCTTGGAATAGGAAGAATTCATGATAGTGTGAATGACCCGAGGCTCGAGGTCGAGCAGGACCGCTCTGGGTATGTAGTGTTCGTCGTCGGACTGGTAGAAAAAGACATCCTTCCTGTCGGTACCTTCGGTCGCGTAGTCCTCCAATATCCCCTCAGGACTTATTCCATGTTCCGCGCACAACCTTTTCCAAAACTCGAACCCGACTAGTTGCCAAAAATTTCAAATTTTCAAAATCCGTCGTATCGCGTATGTCTGATAAACGAAAAAAAAAACAAAACTTTGAGAACGGTATTATCGCTCACTCTGATTGCCGCACTGGCCCAACTGCAACGTTATCATCTCGCAAGGCATGTTTGATCCTTTTATATTTGTACTTTTTAATACGAAACAATCGGATGCGAAGAACGCGTGGCCTCTGTAATCGTCAACGCAAAAACGACGTGCCCAAATTCGCGCAGTGTATACATTGTGTCAAACGCGAGGCGGTTCGCTCGGTACGAAAGTGGGGTCGGATCGAGGGCGCCATTGGCGGCGCCGGCGCGAACCACTGCCATTCTGTATCTCCGAAACTGGTTTGGCACGAGGGCACTCGTCTACTTTTTCGTTGTTCGTGGCCCGTCTCTCACCAGTAAAGGTCCTCCGGTGAGCCCAATTTTTGATTCTTCTTTATTTTCTTCGCCAGCTGCTCTTTCACTCAGGGGTAACTTCGCACGTTCGAATTTCCAAACGGTCGATTGTTTCTATTCTATTTCTCAACGAACAAAGTACTTTTGTATCCCGTGGACATTTACGATGCTCGAGTGTTAACCACTGTCGCCGCTCGACGCGAGCCAACTATTACATAAATGCAGCCACATAATCTTTCAATGACGGAAACGTCTGCTCTTGATTCTTTTATCGACACGTTCGATCATTCAAAACTAGAGTCTCGCATTCGATTTATTCGCGCACAAGCGTCGAAACGTCGCAGAGTGTTCTTGATGCCTGCGAGCACCCCACAACACCCAATACCTCGCAAGCTCAAACGAAGAATACCGATTTTCTTTCCTCAGAGACAGCAAAACGGTCGATCATGCTACGACAAACGCTGAGTCTCGCGCCGAAGGCTGCTGCTCAACAGCAGCAGCTGCGCGGCATGGCAACCCTTAAGACCATTTCGCTGCGTCTAAAATCTGTCACGAACATCCAGAAGATCACTAAATCCATGAAGATGGTGTCGGCGGCGAAATACGCGAGGGCAGAGCGTGATCTCAAGCAAGCCAAGCCGCTCGGTCTTGGCACTAAGACGTTTTACGAGCAGGCGGAGATAACTGCTCCCGAGGAAGATCCTAAGCGCCTCATCGTGGCAGTGACGAGCGACCGTGGTCTGTGCGGAGCGGTTCACACCGGTATAGCACGGAACATTCGCGACGAGTTACTCGCAGATCCTAAAAAACGTGAAAACACAAAAATCATTTGTATCGGAGATAAATCAAAAGCGGTTCTCCAACGAATGTTCGCCGACAATATTTTATTCGTGGCGACAGAGGTCGGACGCAAACCACCGACCTTCCAGGATGCATCCAAGGTCGCGGCGGAAATTATGAATTCTGAGTATGTATCGGAAGAGTACCGAAATAACGTGATATCGCAGTCCAATCGATAGAGAAAGTACACATTATTCTTGTGATTTTTAGATACACGTTTGGCTCCGGATCGATCGTCTACAACAGATTCAAGTCTGTCGTATCATACTCAGTCGATCATTTGCCACTGTACGACAAGGAATCGGTAGTGAAGGCTCCCAAGCTCTCAATCTACGATTCCGTGGACGACGACGTGATCCAGAGTTACCTCGAGTTCTCGCTCACGTCGCTCCTCTTCTACTCGATGAAGGAGGGCGCCTGCAGTGAACAATCGAGCAGGATGACCGCTATGGACAATGCGAGCAAGAACGCCGGCGAGATGATCGATAAGCTCAGGCTAACGTTCAATCGTACCCGGCAGGCCGTCATCACCAGAGAACTCATCGAAATCATCTCCGGTGCTGCCGCCCTGGAATAAAATTAGAGTCTCCACCGGGGATTTGCCTAGAGTATAATCCATAGTCCGCGAGATCATCACGTGAGAGTAACGAAACGATCATACATTCGTACTATACTATACATATATATAAATATTAAACGTGAAAAAAGTGGATGGAACAAGACACGAATCATTCCGATTGTTGGTAAAAAAAACACGCTCGCTTTAACCTCTGAGCGCACGTAAAGAAGAATAGACCCGTATCGTTGGATTTTGTCAGTCCAATTACCCGCCCTCGACTAGGGTTCGTATTTTCGCGCTCTTTGAGCTCTACAACCTAGTAGTGACGGAAAAAAAAACAAAAGAGCCGAGGCGCGTCACCAGATGTTGCATATAAACGAGAGGCGAACGAAATGTCTTCTCTAAAAGTCATTAAAAATCGCATCCGTTCGGTTGGCAATACGAAGAAGATAACGCAAACAATGAGACTCGTGTCGGCGGCCAAGTACGCGCGCGCGGAGCGCGAACTCCTGGCGGTGCGTTCGGCTGGTGAGGGTTCTCGGAGGTTCTTCGAGCTGGCGGAAGTCTCACCGCCGGAAGTGATCGAGACGCGGCTCGTAATCGCGTTGTCGGGCGATCGGGGTCTTTGCGGTGCGATTCACTCGGGAATCGCTCGGGCGATTGGTGCACTCATCGACAAAACACCGGAGTCTCGTCGACGCGAGTCCACCAAGCTTGTCTGCATAGGCGAAAAAAATCGTATCATACTTTCGCGACTTTACTCCGAGCACATTCTCTGGGTCGTTTCCGAAGTGGGCAAGAAGAGCCTGACGTTCTCGGACGCCGGTTTGATCGCCCACAAAATTTTGGAGACGACCGGAGAACAGAAATTCTCCCGTACCCAGATCTACTACAACAAGTTGGTCCACCGAAAAAAAAAACATTTAATCTATCTTTTCTTCTCTGCCCTATTAATTATCAATGGAGTTTACAACAATTTTTCTCGATAATCCGTCGCCGCGTACACTTCCAGCCGAAGACACAATTCCAAAGAAAATATGGGAAAATGGAATTTCCGAATAACCAAAACTATAGACTGGCAATGTACGTGCGACACTACGCTCGATGTATTTTTTTTCCGATATTTCAAATACGTAGGACATTTGCGGCAGGTTCGTAAACGCGAGTGTGTACGCGGTGTCGACGCAGGATCTCTTTGACCGAACGGACGTTTACGCTGCCACAAAATTTCCTCTGTACGACGGTGTCGAGGACGAGACGTTGGCTTGTTGGCTCGAGTTTGGCCTTGTGACGATGATCCACTGGATGATGATGGAGAGTACGGCGAGCGAGCACTCGGCGCGCATGATAGCTATGGAGAACGCGACGAAGAATGCCTCGGACATGATAAAACAATTGACGCTTTTGTACAATCGTACGAGACAAGCAGTCATCACGAAGGAGCTCATAGAAATCATTTCGGGAGCCAGTGCCATTGAGAAATCGTGAAATACGTAATCGACGTGTCGTCCACAGCGAGAATTATTTTTCTCGTCAAAGAAAGAGCAAGTGGAAATATATCAAACGGAATAACATTTGAGGTGAGACGAATCAGTTCTCGTAATAGACCTACCGCGTTTCTCCCGGTCTCCAATCCACGTAAAATAAAACATTTTCAAACGTAAGCACGTAAAATTTACAGACTCGAACTCGTGAGCCATCCGCTCGCGAATTTATTAAAATATCTTTTGTATGCGCGATTTCTACATTTTCCCCGGTCCCGGCATATCTTTACATAATTTTTTTTTTCCGTCGGTTTAAGCTTATCGTTACAGCTCGGTGATCTTCGCTCCTGCTGGATCTTAAAATAGTGGAAAAACGCTGGGTCTCGGGATTAAAGGGGCAGTTAATTTTTAAATTCGCCATAAACAATCTCGGATTCTTTAGCTGCACCATGCCCAACATACCACATTGTTTTAAGTACGTTCAGCATACAAATCTTAGGCACACTTCAGTTACGTGATATATATACCATTAATAATAATAATAATAATAATAGTAATAATAATAATGGTAATGACGAGTACCGTCGTTAGAGTTAGCAAATAAGACACATGTATTCGTCGGAATTAGCTCACACGCGTAATCGCATCTTTGTCTTGTATCTTTGAGAGCCTTAAAAGGGCGTTGCTTTATGTACAAAAAAACTGAGCCGTGTCGCGCTCCACTCTAGCCCTCGCTTCAAATTCCGACGCTCGCAACGTATCGCACGACGCACGCGCACACACACACACACACACATACACACATACAGATTTTCTTTCTTGCTATCTAGTTAATAGCTACCTTTCGGTGCCTACAAAATAGTTTACTGTGTTCCCGAGGACACATAGGGAGGACTTTCGTTCGAGGAGACACTGTGGAAGATGTTTTCATTTTTATCCGTTGTACGAGCGCGCCTTATTTTTTTTTCGTGACTGTGCGCTGCCGTGCCCTCCTCGTGGACAACGGCGGGGTGTCTGTATAAGGCGATTTCACGAATTGCACCAAAGATATGCATATATATGACAATTCGGATGTGTTACACAGTCACGGAGAGAGAAAACGCAACGTTTGTGGACGATTGCGCGCCTCTCAACGCACAAATGTGGAAGAGAAACGGCATGAAAGAAAGACGATGGGGCGGGGGAGGAGTAAAGAAAGAATAAAGCAAAAAAGAATGTTTGGTTTTCGGTTAGACTCTGGAAACAGTCAGGAACAAATTGGACCATTCCAACAATCCACTACTACCACAACACCACCACCACCACCACTATCATCGTCAACACTTCGGAGTAACTTTGATTTGGGCTATCCCTACGTTTGACAAGCCACGATCCGTGTCTTCCTTCGATTTTTGCGTTGTTATTTCTCGCTTTCGTTCGTTTTCATCCTATTTCGTTTTGGTATTGTTGTTGTATTTTTTTTCTCGGGGCACAGGTGCCTGCCGACGAGTATCCAGAAACTTTGAGAAGTCGGAGGACGGATTCGTGGCCGTAGATTGGAAGCGATCGTTCGTGTGATAACGCGAAAAAACATGGCGCAAACTTGAGTGAGACTGCAGAGACTGTTTCACCACTCGGCATCACCGTTGGCCTTCTGGAAAACGTAATCCTTTCCGCTTAAATTCATAATCCCGTCCTTCAAGTAGAACTTCCACTTGTTTCTGCTTCTCGTTATCTGGAGATGGTGAAAGGAACAGAGAGGGAAAATGATGAGATTCTTTGATTCGCGGTAGAAGGACTTGGTCGAAAAACGATTGAGACTATTACCTTGTCGTATTGGCAAACGACCACGTTGTCCGTGTCGAAGAGGTCCGTCGGATCATCGTCCGTAACGTCGTCCTCCGAATTCAGTGGTTCCTTGTACAAGAAGAAAAAAAAATGAGCTCAAAATATAACGTTCGTTGATGCAAAGTGCCAAAGGCCTGGAAAGATAGGAGAAAAGAAAACCTCTTCGCAGGCACCAGCTTCGTCGTTCTCCTCTTCATCTTTGTCGATGTCATCGTCGTCGTCGTCGTTGTCGTCCTCCTCCTCTTCCTCGTCGTCATCCGAGGAATCGCCCATGGGACCGTCCAATTGTGTCATATTACCCTGATTTCCCTGGAGATATTTTTCACATTACCACGAAAAGTAAATAATTGATATTCCACGTCGCGAATGACAGAACTTGAGGAATCGCTCACCTGACTCTGCACCGGTAGTTGCGAGGTTTGTTGCACGTTATTCGTGTTTTGTGTGATCACTTGAATCGGCTGATTGATTTGTATAGGTGCTAGAGTCGCCTGTCCCTGAAGTGTTTTATCGACGTGTTGCTGGAGCAATCTCGAGGCAACTTCCGTAGGAAAACCCATTGCCGCCGAGATGACGGGGCCCGTCAGAATCGTGTGCAATTGATTTCCTAAGTGACACGAATACAAAGATATATATGAAACAAAAAAAAAGTCGAAAGCAGACGGTTTTGGCTTCGCGTATTCTGTCAGTTTTTCCGTGGTTGCGAAGGGATGATTGATCGTAACGATAAAAGTGACGTTTCAACATTTCCCAGGTTGAGGAGGGACTCACCTTGGATCGCGGAAGCCGGGACTTGTATGGTGAGGACCTTGGGTTTGCCATCGGCCGAGTCTGCGGGTCCGGGTAACGTTATCTGTATCGGGACCTGGCGCTCGTAGAGCGTGGGCGGCGCCGCAACGACTTGTTGCACCGGCACAGTAGCGTGTTGCTGTATAGGAATTCCGCCAGTGGTGGAATGTTGCTGAATCGTTCGAGTCGTTTGTTGTTGCAATTGTTGGACAGGCTGCGGCTGTATTTGTTGTTGAACTTGTTGCGCTTGAGCCTGTTGCTGCTGTTGCTGCTGCGGCTGTGGTTGTAAAGGAGGCGGCTGCTGCTGTGCCGGCTGTTGTTGCGGCTGCTGCAGCACTGCCGGCTGAGCCTGCTGCTGTTGCTGAATAACAGGAGTAGGCTGCGGTGGTGCCGCTGCCACTGTTGTAGCCTGTTGTTGCGCAAAGTGATTGGCGGCGTTTGCAGCTGTGGAAACGTACACGGACCTTCAGGAATGTACTGACTGCCAGGGGACTACGCAATCGTGCGATCCCATCTTCTGCTTTACCTCCTCTCATCATCTTTCCATCTTTCTACAAAATATTCTACACCAGCTTCGACTCTGTTGGTCGAAAAGTGTCCTATTTTCGTCTCGAGTGGAAAAATCTTTGAGGAAGCCAAGCGAACACACAGGGAACGATTATCCAGTGATGCCTTCGTTACGTGTACCTTTAGACGAATTGGACGTTTTGTGCGTGCCGAGTTGCGGTGGTTGAGGTTCGGGTGGGTCTGGGTTAAGCTCGACAGCTTTGTTGGACAAGAGCTTGGACTCCCATATTTGTTTGAGCTCCTGCAGCACCTGCTCGTCGACTCCCTCGTCTAGAAAGGACTCTCGCACCCCGGCTATCACGTCCTCTATCACCGTGTTGTAGAGCTTCAGCTGTGGGTGAAAAACAATGATCAAGGAAACTTCTCAAATGCTGGAAATTTGCATCAAATTCGTCAGAGACGTTTTGCACATGATCATCACAGAAATCTCGTAGCATGCCGAATACTCGGATTGGATACAAACCGCAAGATCGCTGAACGGATCGTTGCACTCGGAGTTGAGAACGGGTATGCATGGTCAATCGGTGAATTATCGACATTCGTTTTTTTTACGTAAACCGTCGTTACCGGAAGTACCGTGGGTAAGAGGCGAGAATGATACCGCACTTCGTAACAAGGGGGGGGAGGTAAGGAGGGGCATGTCCCTTCGCACGTTCGTTGTGCATGATCGGGGACCTGGCGGTTCTCTTCCTCCAAGAGACAAGTTTTTCATTAACGTAACACGGGGGATGGCGGGCTTGGAACAGCGAGGAAGAGTGAGAACAAGAGAGAGAGATAGAGAGATAAAGAGACACGTCGTCTTTTGCTTCGCTTACTCACCACGCTTGTTTGGCTAAGGGCCATATTGTTGGCGGATGATTCGTATTGTCAATCCGGATATTTGAGAGAAACAATACCAATAATCCCAAATCAACGTTGCCCCGTGGAAGCCGAGCTGCCGCGACGCTCGAGCTCTTTTATACTTTCTGGATGAGCTCCCATTCCACAGTAGCGCCTCACGCACGCACTCCCTCCTCTTCGTCCCAGAGCGTGTGTGCGATCGTAATGCGCAGTCGCCGCAGCAGCGATTCAAACGAGCAACGCAACGAGGGGACCCGCGACCCGCGTCCAGTCGGGATACTCGATCACACTTCACCGCATCCGTGGCCGACTTTAATCCTTATCGATATTTGACAATTCAGCAATTCAGAAGTACGTAGCGGAAGTTGAAATGTAGAGGCTCGACGGGGGATCTGTCGCTAATAATCGGTAATTAACCTGTGCACGGTCAAATGACTGCGATTATTGAAACAGGCATACAGGTGTCGTTGTTCAATGTAAAGCATCACGAAGAATTCGACGATGTCGGCCGAGAGTCGCAAGTTCACGTTCAAGCTTTTGCCAAACAATAAAGTAGCCTCGACACACCTGGCGAAACTTTGCAACAAACCTATCGGCAGCGTGTGTCGCGTGTCTTTGTCCCATATAAATATTAAGCGACTTTGCGACCTTAACACGCGGTCTACATAGCCTAGCGTGATAGCAGCGTATATCAGTAGCGGCCCAAACGCGTTCGCTATACTTTATTCGAATCAACTTTAGTGCAACGACTAATTTTCGCAGCCCTCGCGGTAGCTTTCCAGTGGCAGGGACATTTCGCTGCGGTCTCAATGGGTGATGGAGAAGGGTGCGTTTCCTCCCGTTGTACGCAGTATTGGTCTTTCGGAAATGAAAAAATAAATAAATAAATAAGTCGTAGAAATCTAGCCTATGGAGTAAACATTGAGTTCTTTCGACCGCCTAACTCTGCCCCCTTGTGGCTACGAGAAGGAACAGTTTCGTAGAGCGGACGATCCTTACCACCGCCATTGGAAAAGACTTCGAGTTACGACGAACGGGATATATTTCGAACTATAGAAGACACGAATTCGCTATACTTTTAACTGGTAACTCGGCAACCCCCTCCGCCGTAAATGCGCGGTGTCCAGTGGACGGTCAAGTGCGCGAGACAGGCAACGATTGTGTTTGTATATGTAAAACGCGAATCGTCCGTGGCCGAAACCGAAACGAGAATGTGAAACGATTATTGCACGGGCTGCGCAAACAAACAACCGAAAACGGAAAAAAAAAACAACTTGCCCGTTTCGCCCGATCCGATTTTCTAGAGGCTTCGGGAAATCGGTTTCTCCTTCTCCTACACACACACGCGCGTATTCATGTCAAATTCGAGAACATTTGGAAATTACGATAAAGTAAGAAGCTGTCGTAGGATGAGAATTCTCGTCTCTCAGTTGTTCGATGCCTGTTTTCAGCGCTCAAAATTATGCAGCTCGTGCCTCGAAAATTATGTTTTTTCCCGAACACCTAACGTTGTATAATAGTGTTTTTATGTCAAATCCATCTCTCCAGGATCTGCCGTGATGCTATCTCCTTTTTTTATCTATCAAACGTATAACAGTATTCCATCAGGATTACGAATGACGAAACGATGCTCCCCCTTGCTCTGTACTTTTGATTCGCCAGTCGCTGATTGTGGACCTTGTGTACAGCAGTAATTGGCGTCAACGCGGGAGACCAGCTTGCGCGTCAGCCCAGCAAGGACCACCGCGATGGCGACGTATTTCGGGTCTAAGCCATCTACCCCGAAGCTGATCAATTTGGTCAGGGAGAGAGAGATCAGGGTACGTCAGACGGATAATTTTTAAACTGTAACAAAAATGACCCTACATTTTGTTTGTCAGGATTCCATCGGCCGGACATTAGCGTCCAAGAGAACCGTTACCAATGACCTGATAAACCGCTTGGGCTTGGAGAGGGAATTGGAAGGACATCAAGGATGTGTCAATTGTTTGCAGTGGAGCGAAAATGGCGAGTACGTACAGAAAGGAACGAGGGAGGATACAGTGGCCAGAGAATCAGAGGCAAAGTAATCGCTTTTCCGTTTCATTACAGGATCCTCGCTTCGGCGTCAGATGACATGCACATTTTTCTGTGGAATCCGTTCACCTACAAGAAATTGGTATCTTTTGAGACAGGCCACAGCGGCAATATATTTTCCGTAAATGTGAGTCAACGTTGGTCCCTTGACGCTAGAAGCGTTTCGTGGTTCGTTCGGGATACTGTTTAATTTTGTTGAAACGTTTGAGAATGGTATACTTTACAATTCAATTATTCGCAGTTCATGCCAAAGTCGAATAACAACATCGTGGCGTCGTGCGCCGCTGACGCAAGAGTCAAGGTCTTCAATCTAACGCTGTCCGAAGTTTTGTACTCTTGCCATTGTCACACGAGGCGGGCAAAGAGAATAGCGACAGTGGATAACGTGCCTTATCTGTTCTGGAGCGCGGCTGAAGATGGTCTTGTACTACAGCACGACCTTCGCACTCTCCACGTGTGCGGGCCAAGCCGCAGAACTGTACTCGTCGATCTGAACCAACACATCGGTCACACCGCCGAGGCGAAGTGTATGGCGGTTAATGCATTTAGACCGGAACTCATCGCCGTAGGCGCCAATGATCCTTACATCAGGATGTACGATCGCCGAATGATCAAGCTCAGTCAGGTACGCGTCTGAACGGGAAAAGTGAATATATTTGGGGAAGAAACGATCCTCACCGAGAAAACGATTCATTTTCTCTATCTCGACTCACACGAAAAATTCTCGCACAACAGGCTCCGGTCGAAACATTCTCGACCCTCGACGATGGTGAACAAGAAGGGAATTCGAGATCTTCTGCGAAGGAAGAGGCCGAAGAGGAAGGCACGCCGTTCGAGTCCGCCCAGTATTTCGTTGCCGGTTCGTTCGTATACGATCAGAGAGCAAGAACGACGCTCCTCTTTCGAATAGCATCAGCACCTTGGCTACTCATTGGTTTTGCCAATTTCAAAGACAAAATAATTTACATCGAGCTTAATCAATTTGGAAGAGAAGCGTATTTTCAGTCGCGACTCGTGGTCGCGCTTTATTCAAAGAATACTTTTTAAAAATCAAATATCCCGCGAGAGCTCGTGCTATTTCGATCCCTTTGGTATCTCAATTCGGAAAGAGAAGCGTATTCGAAACCCTATTGAAGCACTAACCTTTAGCGTCGAGCCTTTATTACCGTTCAAGTTTCATAGGGGCCTGTCATCTGCTCCGCCCGCATCCCAGCAACCACAGAAGCTTTGCCACGACTTACCTGACGTTTTCGGGGGATGGTACGGAGCTGCTTGTAAATATGGGAGGTGAACAAATCTATCTCTTTGACATACTAAAGACAAATCCAGACAGAACGTGCCGCGTGCCGCGCACGACGGGACCGGCCGCCACTTACAAAGGTAAAAAAGGTCTATCAGCAATCTCAATACCCTGACGAAAACTTGTATCACCATTCTTATACTTCTTTTATACTTTCTCTTAGATGAGGATGTGGATTGTTGGCTGCAGAGGTCCGCGTACGGAACGGATCCCAAAGATGTCACGGATTATCCCGCGATGAACGTCAAAGTTTTACCGGATCATGTCGAAGAGCTTAAACTCGAAGTAAGAAGTTTTTGCCTGCGAGATCCGGTCCGCGTTAATTCCTATCCAATCGATACATGCCACCAGTATCTTGGGCACTGACCCGTTACCACGATATCCGAGTAATTTCGTTCGATCGGTTACTCCGATACCCACGTTATTTTCTTTTTCGAACACAGGCCAACAAAAATTTCCAATCGAACATGTACGCGGCCGCAGTGAAGTTGTACAACAAAGCTCTAGGATTTTGTCCACTGGCGTCGGTGCTCTACGGGAACAGGGCAGCAGCTTTGATGAACAGAAGATGGTAATAAAAAGAATCGATTTAAGAAATTGCGGGGAGATATTGTAACGAGGTCGTTGTCTCCTCCATTCAGGGATGGTGATATCTACGCGGCGTTCCGTGATTGCCAAACGACTTTGCTTCTCGACCCCGAACACGTGAAGGCTCACTTCCGGTAAGAGTGTACGCCCCATCGAGGACCGATTATCCTTTGAGCTTTGATTCGTGATTCGTCGATTTGTTTTTACTCTCAGTTTGGCCCGTTGCGCCCTCGAGCTCAATCGTCCATGGGACGCGACTAGTATAATGGCAGATTTTCAGCAAAAGTTTCCCGAGTATGCGGCGAATGCCGATTGTCGTGCCCTCGAGAAGGACATCGTCGAGGCCATGTTTGCGAGTAAGTTGAACAATCTTCTTCCGTTGGTCAATCCGTTTTCTGCACAGGAATATTCTATCCGTGCTATGTCTTTACAGAGAAAGCACGACGCACATACGATTACGAGCAAACGTTGTCGCGACACGAGAAAGTATGGAGGAATCAGGCGGTCGATTACAAATTGAGGTACTGCGGTCATTGCAATATAAGTACGGACATCAAAGAGGCCAATTTCTTTGGCAGGTGAGATTTCGTAGCGTACATTCGCAGATCGTTTTTTTTCCTTTCGTTTGTACATACTTCGTTGCAAATACTGTTGCATTCGATTATTTTTCAGCGACGGACAGTACATAGTAGCCGGCTCGGATGAAGGTTACATTTTCTTCTGGGATCGATATACGACCAACATAGTCAAGGTCCTGGATGGCGACACCCGAATTGTAAATTGCGTGCAGCCGCATCCATCATCCTGTTTCCTCGCTACCAGCGGTATCGATCAGGTCATCAGACTCTGGAGTCCGTTGCCCGAGGTGAGTTCACGTCGAGTTCCTCGGAAACGATAAAACGGATGTTACGTTGCGATCACCGTTCAACCAGACGATTATCGAAAAAATAAAAAAAATAAATAAACAATAAACAGGACGGCAAGCCTAACATTCGAGCGATCGCGAATACGGACGACGCGGCGCAGCTCAATCAGATTCGAATGTACAGCGGAACGTTCGCTTTTATGATGACGGCATACAACGCGACTGGCCAAAGCCTGACCGGAAGTTCTCAGCCATACGAGGATGATGACGACGACGATAATGACACTGAGGATCACGGCAACGATGCGGCATCCTTTCGAAGAACCTGTAGGCCCAGTTAAATCCGCAATGCTCTCGGTCCCTAGATGATCGGGTACTAATCCTCGATAAGTTTATCAGTCGTGACAGTGAAGCCCGAGATGAGAGAAATCAGCAACGGAAAAACACTCGATATTCGTGTTGATATTTATGTTCATTTATATATGTATATATATAGATATCTATATATAAATTTACGCTTGCGTACAGAGGGTGTTCCATTTTGGGGAAAATGATACGGAGGAGGGCGAGCCGAGCAAAATATTTTTACGCTCTTGTGCGGGAGATACAACGCTCGGAGCGACGCTTCGAGAAATTCTTACTACTCCGTTCGACCCGGATCACCCGATTTATATATATACATATATATCTGTGTGTGTTTAGTGTGTATGTGAGTGCGCGTATGAATGAACGTGTGCATCTACGTATGTATATACACGTACAGTGAAGAAAAAAAAAAGCGGAGAAAAAATGCATCAATTTCGTCAATAAAATCTATTTCTCAAAACGATCGGGAGATCTTGGAGAATGAATTTGAGGTTGATCGGTACGCGACAGAGAGCCAGGAATTCCCAATGAGAATTCGGCAAACGTCGATCAAGTGGCTGGTAAAAGTTCCCAGAGGGTTTGCAAGGTAACGCCGTCTCGTGGTTCTTCGACGGCGAGGCCGAGGTGCGACGAAAATATCGGTTTCCTCTGGTTGGCCCCTTCCTCCGTGGAATAAAAGGTTTGAACGGTCGTGATATCGTCCTCGTTAATTTCATCGGCGATCTCGCTTATCGGCTCGGGCTTGTATTCCTGCTGGGGCGATGAGGCTGCCTGATGCTCGAACGTGTACTCGATCCCGAATATCGGTGCTTTCTCGTACGCCGCTTTGAGCGCTGCGATCTCCTTGTGAAGCACATAAAGCTTTTGGACCGGATCGACGCGAAAACCAAGTACGTAACCGCCGCTCGCTTCGGTGCTCATCGTCACGAGAGTGGCACCGAATTTCGACGGTCTCACGTTTGTCTGTTAAACATATTTTTTATTTATAGGTGATCGAGTTCCGTTCGGCCACGGAAATGAGACTCACATTCGCGATCGTTAAATATGGAAGAGAAACGTTGAACTGATTGTTCATTTCGGCGAACCAGACGAGACGTATGTTCGTCACGATGAAAGTGCCGACGTTGCCCTGCATGAGATGCGAAGTGGTGAGAGGCGATGATGCTTTCTGATTATTGTTATTATTATCACTAGTCTGGTGAATAATATTCGAACCTGTTCCGTTGACAAATTCCACACTCCCGGTGTTGTCGAGGATACGTTTTCCAGTGGCAGAAGTGTCAGCCTATTCTCCCAAACAAAGCCACCTCGCAACTTGATCTCTCGGTACATCCTGGTCGAAGTGTAGGCCCTACAAAAATATTTCCCGTAATGAACCTGAGGTTTCGTGAGATCGGTGGACAAGTACCTGTAAACTCCTATGGCTGATGTGTAATGACGGGAACTCTTAAAGTCCTGATTCGTAAAAATGAACTCGTATCTGCAGCCACGATAAGTCGTCAAGATGTGCAAGGCTTGAGTGCTACCACCGTGAATCTGAGGACAGAGCGCCAACGGTTTCGCATTGAGGAGACCATCTCGCGGTGAATAATTTGATCGAAATTACGGTACTTCGCGAGAAACAAGGAATATCTCATATTTTCCACCGTATTGACGTTCTTCGTCGAGACGTTGATGACGGTGGCGTAGCCGATGCTCAGATTGATTCGCGGCAGAGTCAAAGAGTGCCAAATAACACGTAGATTGGTAATTATTAGGCGACCTCGATCACCGCCGTTTCCCTTCGTGTCCTCGACCATATCTAGCTTGTCGATAAGATGCTCACCCGAACGCATATGCAACTGCCTGCGTTTCACGTTAAATTCATCATTTCTCCTCCAGACATTTTGATAAATCGATTGTGAAAAACGTAAATATTTATTACAAAAATCATATGTTTATTTATGATATCAGAATTATAAAAAAATATAATTACGCGAGAGCAACGTCAAATCGCACTTCCGTGTCCTGCCACATTTCGAAACCTACTGAAAGCGCGTGATACGGGTAGGTAGAGTCGTACCGATCGATCGATATCGTAGCCACAGTAACGGTGGCTCACGACACAACCTCGGCTGTTTGCAATTCTCCAATAGTCGCATTTCATTCTATCGACTGCTTGTATTTGCGAATTTCGCGAGAATACCGGACCGCAGGAAAAGAAGAGAAGGCATATTATTCTTGCAGTCATAATAAAAGTCGGAATATTTTTACAGCGGCCTATCGATGTTCGTAAAAAAATATGTACAGCGGCGTGTATAAATCTAGAAACCCATCACCATTGATCCAAGGCTCGTGCCACTAATACTAATAGATGTACATTTTTCATGGGAATCGTTGAACGAAATCACGAGGGGATTGCGGGTTCCGGGCCGACACCATTGGCCAATCGATAAACCACCTGGGCAACCTGGGCCGCAAGTTTTTCGACGTCCGTTGATTTCTCGCACTCCGCGTAGACTCTCACGACGTCCTCCGTCCCCGAGGCTCTGCGGAACGGGCAAGACGATGCAAAAGATATTTCGGGGCGAGTGAAAATGTGGGTTCCTTGACTCGAGGTGAATCGATCGGTCCAAATGTGAGTTTTATGAAAAATAAATAGATATTTTACCGCACGAAGGAGCGACCTTTGGGATAAAGCGCCACGAGTTGGTCGATTCTCTCCTGTAATCCTGCTGGCTTCACGCATTTTCTTTCAGCATCCGCGGTCTCGATGACGTTTCTGTCGGCGACTCGAACTTTCAACTGTTTGTTCGGATAGTCCGAGTAACTTCGTTCCCAGGTCGGCAAGTCCCAGCCTTTGGCGCGCAATATCGTTTCAACGAGTAGCATGTCGCTGAGGGCATCACCGACCGACTGATTGATCACAGCAATGAGATCGCCGAGGGTCGAGGCGGCACGGCGCTTGTCGATCGATAATTTGTCATTGCCCGAAGCCTCGTGGATCTTCCGGACGACGGTAGCTCGTACCACAACGGTTCCGTGACCGTTCGCCTCGAAATAGACACCAACGTCGAATTCCGTGGCACGATGGTGAAGGTGCTTGACTCCGGTGGGCACGCAAGCAACTGGAATTTTCTGAAATGCAACTGGATTCAGAACTCGCCGATCGGCAGAGCAATCCCAAGCGACGCGAACTCACCAGAACGTTTTTTATGTAGTCAGTGGACGCGCCATTAGCGTAGGCAGTTTGTACCAGGCCGAGCTCGATTTCTAGACCGCTCGCCTCGATCAGCTCTTTTATATAGGACGCCACGAGCGTCGCTATGCGGTCACCGTCCAGTAGATGAAACTTGGCTGCTGCGTCAACGTAGTAGTAGACGATACGATCCGCGTCACCGTCAATACTGGCGCATCGCGCGTTGCTGCACGTCGGTACGTTCGAAGGCGGCACTTGATGAACCTTCGTATAGTCCGCCCCGCACTTGCACAAAAAGTCATCCGAAACATTGTATAAGCGTCGTAGCCAAATAAGAAAGTTCAACTGGTGATCCTATCACTGTACGATTGAACAAACTTGATCTGTCAAGCGATTTCGATTTGGTTTTGTATTTCACACGCGAAATGACACAGTTTTCAACTAACCTTGTGATTCAGAATTCCGGCGCCGTCGTTGAAGATCTCGATTGTAAGTTCATCGCCCAGGTGCTTCTGGAACTCCCTTGCGGCAATAGCGCCGACACCATTGGCTGCATCCAGGACGAGGTGGTCCGTGTAATCACCGTGCAGTAGGCACGCGTCGGCGAGATTACGTCGGGCACGTTTGAAGGCTTCGCTGAGTTGTTGGTAGTAGTCTTCGACCTTAACGGATTCGTCATTCTCGTTCGTACGAACAACCAGATAATGCAACTGTGGAGTCGTTATAACGCCGTAGTCTTTGGCGATTCCACTAGCCGCGTTTATTCCTTGAATGACTGCGACTGAGAGGGCCTGGCTGCTTTGTCTGGTATCACGACCCACAATAACTGTCGCTGCAGCTCCCTCCTCGATTTTCTGGTCTCGCACTATTCTCCGTAATGTTTCTACCAGGTCCGTGTCTGGAACATTGGCCAACTCGGTAGCTAAGCTCTCCCAAGACGAATGGAGCATTTCTCCGGCGGGATCAACGAGTTTTATTCCATTGTCTGGCTCTTCGTTGTGGCTGGCGGTGATCATTGCACCGATCGCAGCTGAAAATTTTCAGGTGTCTATGAGCCTCGGAACAAATACGTTCGCAAACTTTGTAGCCTTAACCATGTACCTTTTTTCACACGCGATCGCAACGCTGCCAAAACTCCCATTCTGTACATGACGTGAACCAGTAAATTCGATCTGTGAAGCGAGGCAGCAACATTTGAAACTTTATGCCGGATCGGTATAATTGAAGAAGTAAACAAAAACTAAACGCTCGAAAAAATATAAAGTACTCACTTTGTTCGAAAACCCGCAGTGCCATACTGAATAATTACGTCGCACGACTTTGGGTATTCGCTGCGCGAAATCTCTTCGATTCTGGTATAATCCATAATGCAAATTGCGATAAACAGGAGCGAAAAACTTGGTCCGTTTACAGATGTTCACGAGCTGCTGACACTGTAACTGTGAGTTGCCATCTTGCGTTGACACTCGTACAGATTAGGTTAGGTGCTAACGTACGTTGCCACGTGTCCTTCTTCATGTAAATGTGACGGGCGATATCCGACTTGATCAAACTCAAAGGCTGTCGTTCATCCTCTGGGAACTGGGTTGGAGTTCACAGACGTAAAATTATAAACAAGCTTCGATAAGATTAGTTAATGTACATTTTTTGTATGTATACATAAACGAAAAATAAATTAGCAATTATATTCATTTTTCTAATATATTTCTTTTATTTCCCAAAAAAACAATAGCCCACATGTGATTTTTGATGATGCAAAAAAAAAATCAAGTGGGATCACAGTCTCGATCATATTTACGCTAATGGGCGTCTCTTAAGTCGACCCGGTAATTTCGGCATGAGTCTACGCATAGCCGCCATATTGCGGTCCAGAAAAATATCAGGAGGTATCAGGAGTGCAGAAGTATCGAAGAGGTTGCGTCACCGATCGATTACCTCCACGCTACTCCTGTTCTTCTGATACATCGAGTCCAGTGCTGCCGCGGCCGGCGTATCACGGCATCGCTTACGCCAGCCGTATTTCAGTCCGAAAAATATCAGGAGGTATCAGGAGCATAGGAGTAGCAAGGAGGTCGCACGCCGATCGCCGGCCCCCTACTTCTCTCCTGTCGCCCTGGTAAGCACACGCGAGTCCTGCCATCTCTGCAGTGTCGTCAGAACCCTCAAGTCAGCCGCATCTCGATGATACAAAAATATCAGGAGTTATCCGAATATTATTTACACGATACAAAAATTTAATTAATTTGACAGACGATTCTTCTGAATTGATACACAAAAGTACTAATTAAATTATACAGGGTGTCCCACGTAAGAATGTCATCCGTGAAATGGGGAGTTAGACGTGGAATTCTGAGTCGATTGATACAAGCATGTACGGTTCCCGAATCAACGCCTGAATTGTTATTAATTTTAAAAGGCAGTATATTTAGACCTTATTATACCTATTTTTATACCTTGAAGACAAACCCACCATTTAATTCGCCTTGAAGTCTCCATTTCTAGGGAAAAATGCCGAAAAAACATCCTAGAAAGATTTTTTGCATTTTCCCAGTCTAATTTTGTACTTTCGGCAAAATTTTTGGCATATTCGTAATCATTCGTAATCAGCAAATTTCCGATTAAACAGAGCCTTTTAAAAGTCTAAAAAAGGAAAAAAAAATTTTCGTTTTCCCTGGCCACTTTTCCAGAATCACAGAAATCACGATATTTCAAAAGGTCGTAGAGTAGGCTTCTTCTATGCGATGAAGATTGATTTGGTGTGTTTGGAAAAGGTTTTTGCCTGACTTAAATAATGGCGTTGGATTTATATCGATATCTCTTGTAGTTTTCCAGGAAAGTCCAGTTGAAAAATGGCTAAAAAAGAGGCGAAGGGCAAAAAAAATTAGCAAAAATCGATGGTCCAACTTTGAAATTCTGCCAAAAATCGAAAAATCACCAGATTTGAATTTAAAAAAAGCATTTTGAAGAGAAAATCGTAACGAAGAGATTGTGCACTGAGTGGAGAGGCAAATCCTAGAGGAAAAAAAGTTATCGATGATTTAGTGAAAAAACTTTTTTCCCCAAAAATCGAAAAAATGTTTTGATTTTTAATATGTTTTTTATAGGTCCATTTCGATGTAATTTGATCCCCTGAGCACGAATCCACCATTCATCTCCCCCAAAACCCAAAATTTCCATGAAAAAATCGTAAAAAACTTCTAAAAACACGATTTTTTCAAAAGGAAAAAGAAAAAAGGGATTGCCGTTTGTAGAAAAAAACAACAGTTGAGTTTTATTCGATTATTTACAGAATGTGCGCTTGAGAATTTCAGGTAATAGAAATGTTCCATTTGGCTGGACCAATCTTTGTGTGAACGAGCTGTGCGAATCGCATTCACCGTACCACAGGAATCGATGAAAATTTGTTATTCGTGTTGGGCTTTGTAAAGTGCGTAAAATAAGTGAGCCAAATAATTGCTTATAGGTTGTCAATGATACAAAGCGATCACTGTTACGCTATTATTCGAGTAGCGTAACAGTGATTAGAAAGAGATCTCTATAGTTGTACGTTTCAGATATCGTCGATTGTCGATCCCTGAGGAGGGAATGTCTCCGGTTCGGCACTGCCAGCAGCGCGTTTAAAAAAATAACAGACGGACTATTGCAATTGCGTATCGCAAGTGCGGGCAGGGTTCTCCTTATAAGAACTACGTACTAATAGTACGCGGGACGTTTTTTTTTCTCTTCCGCAACGTATTCTGCGAGTGTGTAATTTATCGATGATCACTTTGTGACTTCGTGAATACCGTGGGCGAGATACTCGACGTTTTTCGAGGTAACGCCAGCCATTGATATTCTGCCATCTTTGGTCAGATAAATGCTGAAGTTCGCCGTCAACTTTTCGACCTGGAGAAATAACGTGAGTTTGAGTGCTGTGAATTGCGTAATGAAAGAATTCTGCGCTCGAAAGTTGAAAGATAAATCTGAATTAGTGAGAGTAAAAAAGTTGGCTCACCTCCGGTGCTTTGAGTCCCGTAAAACAGAACATTCCAATTTGATCGGTGATGTGACTCCAGTCGCGGGAGCTGCCGTTCTTCTTCAAATTGTCGCGCAGTTTCGTGCGAACGGATATAATTCGGTCAGCCATACCCTTGACGTCGCCGAGCCACTCGCGCTTGAGCGCCGCATCACCAAGTATCTCGCTGACTATACGAGCCCCATTGATCGGAGGATTCGAGTACATCGGTCGTACGAGTATTTTTATCTGGGAGAGAGCGCGAGCCGCGTCATCGCTGCTCTTGGTCACGAGGGAGAACGCACCCACCCGCTCACCGTAGAGACCCATATTTTTTGCGTACGATTGAGCCAATGCGATCTCGTGGCCTTCCTTCACGAAAAGTCTCACAGCCATGGCGTCTCTGGCAACGTCACCTAAAAAAAAAACCTATTTTAATCAAGTCCGCAATTTCCGGCGACTCGCTCCGGCATCGGGCCCGTCTTACCGGAAGCAAAGCCCTGATACGCCATGTCGAAGAACGGGAACAGATTTTTTTTCTTTATTAGGCCGGAGAGCTCGGCCCATTGCTCAGGCTTTGGGTCCACTCCGGTAGGATTGTGAGCGCAAGCGTGCAATAGGATTATTGACTTTTCCGGCATTTTCTGCAAATCGAGCGATTGTTAGTCGATCGTAGCAACCGAAAAGCGGAACGTTTCAAGACGTCGTATATAGTCAAGAGAAAATAGTCCGCATTACCGAAATATCCTCCAGCACACCATGGAAGTCGAGGCCGCATGTTTTCGGATCGTAGTAGCGGTAAGATTTGACATTGAGACCCGCGAGTTTGAACAGAGGCGTGTGGTTACCCCAGGATGGTGTTGGCAGGTAAATATCTTTCGTTCCAGGGAAAAAGCGGGCGAGATAATAGGCGCCGATGCACAATGAACCTGTTCCCGAAATTCCTTGGACGGTGGCATTCTGAAAATTGCAACAAATTCGACTATAATTATCCAATGTTGAATCATCTTTAATTACTCCATAAATTGTGTTTTAGTCTTATTGCTTTTGCAAGGTTAAAACGGAGACAATAATTTCAACAAAATTCGTCCAGTCGTGCTAACAAAAATCATTTTTCACATGGCTCACCAGCTTGTCGGCCACTGTTCGGTTGCCTTCGCCAAGGGCTAAATTTATGCTGTGCTGACAGAACTCTGGATTTCCAGATATCGGCGAGTACTCTTTGTCCAAAGCTTTTCCTCTGAGTTTTTCCTCAGCCTAAAACATAAGAAAAGACGCGTCTATCGATCGTCATAATTTTCACTGTAAAACAGGGGAAGTACGCACCTTCAAAACACTCGGCAACACAAACGGTTTCCCATTGTCATCTCTGTAAGCTCCCACTCCAAGATTGATCTTCTTGGGATTGGAATCCTTTTTGAAGGCCTCGGTCACTCCGAGGATGGCGTCGGGTGGTCCCATAGGCACCTCCGACCACCAGGAACTGTTCAATTTCCATTTCTTTATAGCGTCAAAATAACGTTCGTGTCGCTTTGGCCATTTCCAAAATATTTTTATAATACAAATCACTTCTAAGCACGCGATCGATTAAAAGTTGGGTGTCAAAAGTAGAAATAACTTGCCATAAATAATTACACAACTTTTAAAAATACTTTTAAAAGTGGATTGGAAATAATTCTTTGGGTTTGTTTGGTACACTTGTTGCGAAGATTATGCTTGTGGACATTTAGAGGTCAAAAGGGTCATTAGTGAGCATGTGCTCAATGGCCTCGATATTTGGGGGGAAAAAGTAATGGAGATCGTTCGACAAACCTCGCGAGTCTCGTACAACACGGAGCGATTGTTCCATTTGACCGGGTTTTCAACAAAGACTTGGCGTTCTTCAGAGCAAGGATTCTCGTGCTTTGAGCCATTTTTTTTATCGCGCTACTGTACCACGCCCGCTGTTCGATGGAGTTATCACGTTCGATCGAGTGGGCCGCGGAAGTGTGAAGCAACGGATCTCTCGTCGGAGCGGCGAGAATCAGCAATAACTACTGTGCTGACGTTCGCGATCCGACAACGCGATTTCGCGCGTGCGCGTTTCACGACTGTCGCGACGATTCGCGTCCCTCGCATCGTGGTAGGTTATCCCGAGAGGCTGCTTTTCCCCTCGTTGTCTCTTATCGCCTGCCCGCACGGATACCCTGCAAAATAACGAAGAAAAACATGCCACTCGTAATTTTTGTTGATTACGAAAAATCTCGGGAGTTTGAACTGGCCTACAGGGGGAGCGCGAGGAGTGGGGATTGCCAACGTGCGAAAACAGTTATGTAATCTTATCGAGATGTATCGACTAACGTCAGCGAATGGGACGCGTTGAACTACTTTGTCAACGTTGCGCGTTTCAATTTGAAGGAAAACCACAGCAAAAAATCAATTCGCAATGTCCGTGTCAATCCACTCCATTGATCGGTGGAGTGGGTTCACACCTCTTCCCGGTGGGAGATATAAATGAAAAATAAAAGTAAACGCATCGTAAACGAGCAAACGAGACTGAAAGATCGGGACTCGTTCTCTATAAAATTGTGTGTGAATGTGTGTGTGTGTGTGTGTGTGTGTGTTGAACTTTCCACTGTTCGTACCACGAGCACGAATCCACGCGCGTGCAAGAGAGCTTCTCGAGAGACCGGTTTTCCCACTTTGTTCGATGAAACCTCTCGCACTCGTGGATACAAATGTCTGTTCCATTAGTTTTTATTTATCCACGCGCGAGAAGTTCAACGATGTTTTTTTTTTGTTTCTCGTGGCTTTCGATCGCACTCACCTTGGCCAAGGCGGTGAATCTGCAACGCATTGTCCGTAGAACGACTCTCTTCGGTAGGAGAGTGAGTCGCGGCGGCTCAACGCGTCAGCGCGAGCTCGAAAAAAAAAATACACACTGTTGCTCAGTGCGACGTGACACTCGACACGATTAAAGGCCTTCTCTCCAAGGAACTGTAAATCATGGCGCTTTCGCGTCTTCGTTGCGGCAAGGATCCTCTTTCGACCGTTCTTTCGCGTTTCAATCTGTCAGGTAGGAACAAATTGAATAAGTACTTTATTCCCTTGCTCGCCCTCCTCGCGCAGATACGCACACAAAATCCGCATCTTGCTGAGTCAGGTTGCGGGTGCACCTTTATTTCCCCGCGCAGCGCGATCGAGACAAAAAAATTTTTTGCACCTCTCATTGCTCAATAAATTGTAGTGTTTGATTCGCTGCGTGAGCCTCACAATTGCTCTTAGAAGCGTGATTATCATTTCGCAATGTTGCGACAAAGCGTTCATGGCTCCCTCGAATAATTCGCCCAGTTTCATACTCCTTTATTTATTTACTTCATTTATGTGACAGTCTTTAATTTTGTAAAGATATTCCGCTCATTTTTTGAAATTAAAGTATTGTTTGGACAGAGTACTAATTTTTAATAGATAATAAAAGCATCAAACTCTGTACATGAAAAATCTACGGAGTCTAAAAAACAAAATTCAAACGCGAGAAAAGTGGCGTATTTTTTGTAGTCGGCAAATCTAACCCAAAAGTCAATCTCTATTTCGCAGAGTTTGCAGCATAAAAACAAACAGGTTCGTTTTATTATTATGAAAGAAAGTCAGAAAATTGACATCCGACGCTCACCGAACACTCGACGAATCCGTGCAACCGTCACATTGCGATAGAGAATACCATTCTGCATCGGGAGAACAGAAAGATGGAGGAGACGCGGTCGTTGCTCCTCTAGCATCTCGATACTACTGGTTTCCTGGTACAAGGAGTCTGGTGCTGCCGCGACCGGCGGATCACGGCAACGTTCGCGCCAGCCATACTACTGTCTAGAAAATATCAGGAGGTATCAGGAGAACACGCGAAGCGAGGAGGTATCGTTCGATCGCGGTGCACTTCCTCGCTTCACCTGTAATCCTGATGCTACGAGCCAGGCGCTGCCATCTCTGCGGTATCGCGAGAACCCTCGAGCCAATAACGCCGCGGTCCAGAAAATATCAGGAAGTATCACGAGAACAGAAGTAGCGAGGAGGTAGCGAGGCGAGACCGTATACCTCCTTCTATCTCATTTATTCCTGATACAGCGCGCTGCTAACCGACGCAGCTTTCCGTGGCGAGGCGCGAGATGTCGTTAACCTGTTAGTCCGGTTCGCGCCACGCGTAACCTCCTCCGCTACGGTGCTCTCCTGATACTCACCGCGATTTCCGATGCCTAAATTCACGACGAGAACGTCGGATTTCCGATACATCCATACACTTTGAATGACCTCATTTTTCGTTGGGGATATAAATCAATTAAAAAAACAATTATTTTTAATGTTTTTTAAAATTATTTGGATAATATGGTAGAATATGGGTAATTAACTGAAAAAGGAGAAGCATGAAACATTGAACGAATATTGTTTCTTCGACCGTTAGAATCAACGAATCGAGCGAGAATCGCGAGTCGAGAAGTTCAGAGACGTGAAAACTCGATTTGTCGATGAAGCTTGATCGCTAAGGGAATTTAAAAAAAAAATTTGTTTTCGCAGTAAACGGAACGGCGTTCCAATCGTGGGATCCTCATCGTCAGACTGGTGTGACGGAGATCGGAACGAAGCTAGCGAAGAACGGAGCGAGTGTTCGGGGTGCGAATGCGGCTCATCTCCACGTGTCAGGAGTGCGTCGTTATCCCGCGGCTCCGCGATTACCCTTGCCGAGCAACGTCTCGGAGATATTTGGAAATGAGACTGGCCGTTTCACACCGGAGCGTTCGCGGGACATTGCAGCGCCGGCTTTGGTATGCGCCATGAGCCAGGGTGGGCCCGATCAGAGAGCTAGGCAAGGATTGGAAGCCGCGAGAGGATGGGAACCCGCGAGTATCGGTGAGCGTCGCGTCGGGGTCGACGTTCACGTCGACTCGTACGATTGCTTCGGTGCTGTGAGCCTCAACAGTTCGATGCAAACGAACGTTCCGTCTCCATACTGCTCGAGTGGTCGATCCTCACACTTCAATATGCCGGGTGGCCAGTGGGCCAAAGACAGCAAATACATCGCGGAGGACATGCAGCGGTCGCACTACACGAGGGTCAAGGCCCCGAGGTATCGCGGCAAAAGGAACGAGTTTGACGATGACGGTCAGTCCTTCAACCTGATCAAATCTCCGTTTCCGTCGCATCAAAGGAAACAAACTAATCGGTGGTTATGGTCAAGTTAATCCTACTGACTCGGCGCTCTTTCGATTCTTTTGGGTGTCCTCATCTTTATCCCCCTGTCCCTCATAAACGTGTGCTAAAAAAGTATTATTAATAAGTCTCGAGCTATAAATAATACTCGTTGACGCGTGCATGCGCGAATCATGATCTCAGGTCCCGTGCTGACTAACGCTGCTACCACGAGACTAACTTCGATGGGGGTGGTCAGTCGTGTCGAATTCTCGACGGACAGTAGCGCGAGCAAATCCAAGGTCGATAAGGACAACGAGCCTGGAAGGCCCGTTGATGATGGCGCGAGCAAAGCGCCGCTTACCAAAGCTCAAAAACTCAAAAAAGCCGTAAAGGATTACGGCGGCACGGTCATTGTCTTTCACGTCGGCATATCGCTGATATCGCTCGGCGTTTGTTATGTCGGGGTCTCTAGGTCAGTTCGCACCAGAAATGGCCACTTTCGGAAGAGTAGACCCGATAGGATCATTCCCGTTGCCACGATAGCTTTCCGTTAACCTCGCAGCTATTCCGGTTTTTTTCGCTTATTAACGATTTTGCGCGGAACAAGAGACGCCAATTTTCGTCTCACTGTCGTTCGGACCGATCACTCTTCTTTTTTTTCTGTTTTAGTGGACTAGATCTTGGATCCCTGGTGAAGACGATGTTGAACGATGATAACGAATACTTGGAAAAGGCGATCGCTGGATCGTCGACTTTCCTCGTCGCTTATGCTGTTCACAAGGTTTTCGCCCCTGTGCGAATATCAATAACACTCGGCGCGACGCCCTTCATCGTACGGTATCTCCGTCGCATCGGCTTTCTCAAAATGCCAAAACCCTCATGAGAACAAAAATTCAAGTTCTCTGTACAGTCGCGTCCATTGTTGTATTCTTTTTTTATGGTTCTCCCTGATCGGGAAATTGGCGAACCATTTTGCCTTTTGTTTGTTCTTTAATAAAAAAGCTCGTAAGAATCGGGGTGTTGGGTGTCGAAATTATGGCAGTAAGCGTACGATAAAACAATGTTTGATTAGTCGGCAGTTTCTTTTTCAATACACTCTTCGTCGAACCTCACCCGCTAAAAATCCTTCCCGACGTCATAATCGTCGCAGCCGTTGTTGCGATGATACAAAGAATGTGACATTGCTTATTCGTTAATTCCACATATTCTTACTTATAACGAACGATATATCCGCGATCCGTTTTCTCGTTGGGAGAAACGCTGATTTCTAGTTTTTTTTCGCTTAGACAATACACAAAAGCTCGACAGTTCCGATGGACGAAATTCATGTAGCAATCTCAAGAAAATATTCAACTTCGCGCGGACACAAAGTCGCAGTGTCGTATTGCTTTCCAGAGATGATTTTCAGCACTTGGCGACTGGCAGTGTACGAGTCTACGTGTAAAAGCGGTTTACGAGACTTGACTCGTCACGACGCCCTTTCTTTCACACTATCAATATTTACACGATCGTTTAAAAATAGATATACATATAGTGTGTGTTTATATATGTAGTATGTTACATAGCAAAATTATAAGTCGCGATTTTATAAATATATACAACAACATTATCTAACTAATAGTAGCACACGATGCGATTACATCTAGGAATTATTTTCCAGTTAGACAGTGCTCGCCACAATTTTCTTTTCTCAGTTATCTCTTGTTCATTAGGCTTCTTCGAGATAGTATATGTCGGTGTAAAAAAGTAAAACGGGTTTCGAAAAGTGTACATGGGTTTTCACAATCTCGTTCGAGTATTTTAGTCGATCAATTGCTCGCGGACGGCTTAGAAGTAACGAGAGATTCTCAGCCTGCCTCGTCCTCGGATAGGCCTATTCCGGACGAGGTTCCCCTCTTATAAAATAGGCCTCAGAAAAATATTGCCGAACACGCGAGAGAGTATTATGTTCGAGTTTCTTCTCGTACTGGTAAACGACGGTACGGGATCCACCCTATTTTGAGCGTTACAATTTCACACAATTGTATGTCAGAATATCTTTCGTCGGGTCGTGAGATCCTCTACGCTACACGAAAATATAAAAGTCACAGCGATGCGCGCCCCGGAATGACTCATTGTTTTTTCTATTTCTTTCAGATACGTCACGCTCGCTCGCAATCTCACTGAAACAACAATAATTATTATGACTGCTTATGTATAATAATAAAAGATGAATTGGCACGATATCAAGGACGATACGACGATCGATTCTCGCCTTGTCTTTCTCAGTCGAATTTCCTTACGAATTTTCCACCGAAGCGAATGGGAAATTATTCGCGCGGTTCGTTCTTTCTCTCTCTCTCTCTCAATTGATCGTATTAACCGATTTTTCAAAAGTTTTAAATATCCGAATATAAAAAGAATCGAGGGGGGGTATCGTCCTCATGTATCGTTAAATCGAGACGACGATATCGAGTACCCGATTAGAAGAGAGCGTGCAGGATTGCGTCCCGTTAGAAGAGTTACGAGTCGCCATGTTTGCGAGTGACGCAATGATAAACTTGTCACGCGAGAGCTGGTCTTTTCGCAAAGATACGATACTCAATTTGGCCTCTGGTAGAGTTTCTGGCAAGTTCAGAAACGATTTCCATAGAGTATTCGACGATCCGACAGACCGAAAAGATGGGAAATACGGTCGATGCTAGATTAGCCGTGATCCGGCAAAAATATTTCACAAAGTTCAAATAGCTCGGGAAGAAGCTACATCGCGACACGCGTACTCGTCGAGATGACAACTGGCAACATTTGGAACGGGACTCCCTGTTGAGACGCGTACAAAGCCTCGGAGGAACGTACTCAGACGTAGGCCTCGGCCCTGCGACCTCGTATATGATTGAAGAACTGTTGCCAACTGGTGAGAGTCTTGCTGGACCATACCCAAAAGCTGCTTGTTATACCGACGATCATCGCCATAAGGTACTTGATCATGAAAACCTCGAACTCTGGCCGTCCGAGGTCTCGGGTTCGCTCGCCAATCGGACAGGGTATCGAGTACAGTAATTGGGAAACTCGTCTGGTGCAGAGGTCCATGTTCCACGTGAGCATCCAGCTGTCGAAGTAGGCCTGCTCGTAGAAGAGACAGGCGATCACGATGAGTGCCGGGACGGTGTACAGAACGGAAAATATTCCGATTCTTATCATCAGTTTCTCGAGCTTGTCCGTTTTGGTCCCGTCGTGCTTCATGACGGTGCGTATGCGAAAGAGCGAAACGAATCCAGCGAGAAGAAAAATCGTGCCGAGCACGAGATAGACGCACAGTGGGGCGAGAACGAAGCCGCGCAGAGCATCCACGTTCCACAGCCCGACGTAACATACTCCAGACAGCACGTCACCTGCAAACATTCCGTATATCGAACGGAACCGAGCTTGCCGAGGTTCGAGAACGCAAGGGATCGTTTCTTCTTACCTTCTACTTTGCCCATCGCCAGTATGGTGACAGTCTTGATCGCGGGTGCGGCCCAAGCCGCGAGATGAAAGTACTGGGAGTTGGCCTCGATCGCTTCGTGTCCCCACTTCAAGCCAGCAGCGAGAAACCACGTCAGAGTCAGGATGACCCACCATATACTCGACGCCATGCCGAAAAAATACAGCACCATGAAGAGCAAAGTACACCACTCGTACTTGGTCCCTTGAGTTATCGTCGAGACCATTTGCACTTGAGCCTCCGGTGGATGCGGAAAAGGCTCTCTGCACGCGATATTGTTCTTGGCGGCCCATCCAACGACGTAAACCAGCGCCACCATGAGGTAGCAGACGGATAAGAATATGATGGGCCTCTCCGGATACCTGTGGAACACGGACGGATTCTTGCTGTGAGAGGCGCAAAGCGGTATCGCGATTACTACCGAGTGGCAAAATTACCGAAATCTATCGGTGTCAATGAGAAAAGTAAGAAACGTGAAGAAGCAGGAAGCGGCGCAGAGAGCCGCCCAAGTGCCGACCCAAACCCTGGCGAATTGTCTTTCCCTCTCCGTGAAGAACATGCCGTCGCATGGAGCGCCGCAGTCGTGAACGACCTTGCCGCCGACCTTGAGGGAATAGTTGTGGCCATGGGGGACGGCGAATTGGACCGGACAGACGAAGCCGTGATCGCGCGCACCCGAGTGCCAGTGGGTCTCGAATTCGACGGGTGACTTTTCCGTCGGCGGTTTGACAGTGGTGACGGCGCGCGAGGGCGATGTTTCGTTGGTGCCGACGCACAGCACTTCGGGATTCTCGCCGTACTCGGGCAGTTTGGAGCAGTCGAGGCTGGGCGGCCATTGGAAGCTGAACGTACGCATGACACCCTCGCAGCCGGCACGAGCCCTCTCGCATATCGAGCGACAGGGCGGTAGCGGTTTTTCCAGGATCGTGCAGACAGGGGCGTACATGAGGCAGAGGAAGAAACGCAAGTCGGGACTGCATTGAATCTTGACGAGGGGTGCGTACTGGTGAACGTCCTGACCGGCGTCTTCCTGCTTCTGATGCTTCAGCAGATTCGGCATCATCGTCTGATTGTACGGCAAGTTGAGGCAGAGATTGATCGTGATCGGTTCGCATTTTCCGTGATGCTCGAGCTCGTCCTGGAGATCGAAGCCGCTCGTGACGACGCTCGCCCACAAGCAGCAAAGGATCGCGAGTGTACGCCCGAACCTCGTCCTCATAGCGACAGAGTAGGATTCGCGTACCGGCTGACGCGAGAACACTCAGGTGGGATGCGAGGAACCGGAGAATAAAGCGAGAAAAGACGATCGGAAAACCCGATAGGATCACGATCGTCTCGTGTCAACGGGCCATCAACGCTTTAGACATTTTACTCCACGATTATCGGCAGGATGCATCCGCGTCGATTATAATCGCGCGTCGAGGTACAAAAACAATAAAAAAATTAACCGGACGAACGAGAGCGAACGCGATGGGCGATTTTGATGGACGCTGTGGAAAACGGTGAGACACTTTCGGACTGTAAACAGAACGCGAGAACTCGGTCGAGTGATTGTGTGAAAGGGGACTCAATGAGGTTTTCAGTCGCATCCGGTTTTCGCAAGCTCAGCGGCGCCCTCTCGGTTAATATCGAACAAAGATGGCGCTACAAACGCCTCCGCAGTTACCGCCCACCGGTCATCGCCCGTTCAGCCTTCACCGTTCATCGGTCAAAAGCATTCTTACCGACGATTGCGTAAATCCTAGGGAGATGCTGAAAACAAAATAAACGTTGGTTCATTCCCGCGTGCATCTTCGATCACTTCTTTTTGATTTTATTTCATTTTCTCAATAATAATGCACAATACTTTTCGATTTCGTTATTCCGTGTCTTACGTCACACGCGTTCACTGGACGTTTTCTTTACTCGCGACACAGGTACTTCAAATTGCTCCTGCTTTCGTAACCTGACCGCATCGCGCCCCAAGAATAAAGTTCTTTTCGTCTCACTTTACACACCTCTGTACAATTTTCATAATTACGTACAATATTTATACACACGCGCGCGTGCGCGCGCATTTGTCGCTTGGGAGTCGGAAAGTGGACATTCGACAACTCGAGAATAATTGGCACCGAAATTCTAACCGTAAATGATCCTGTTTCCACGCAGATTGCACTTTCAAACGGGAGCCCTCGAGTGTCCATTCCTGGCGGACCGATCGACGCGTATGCGCGCGCCCTGTCCCTCGCGACTCGGCTTCCGGTCCGTTATTGTAAACAAATAAATTATGTATATATATGAATCCTATATGCGTGTATATATATATATCTTCGGAATATGTACTATATCGTTCTCGAACCGCATAGCGCTCGTAGAAGAGTAAATATAGGTCAGCCTTACGGTTCCTGCTTCATTCACGATAATGGATTCGTAATTATCATAGACGTAAAGATTCGTACGGAAGGTGATAATTGCTTGCGTAATCAAGCGCACGCGCGCCGAGCCATTCTCACTTTCTTCCAATCACCAGTATCATCATCATCATCGTCGTCATCGCCGCCAACGTCGCCTCACTACAAAGTGTACAAGTTTGGCAATTAAAAGTAGACACACGCTCGCGTTTCGTGCATACATCACTAACGTATGGAAGAATCCTCGCTTGATAGGAAAACGAATTTGTGTGATTTTTTTTCGCTTCTCTCCGTACCGCCTTTTCCTCTCTTTGAGCACGTTTCGGAAATTCACGCTTACACGATATACTGAAAGGGAAAAAAGAGGCTACCAAGGGGTGGGACTCGTGTCATTGTCAGTCGTAAAATATTGTTTGGGAAGAACTGGGCATCTTTCGGTTTGCTTGGCTCGTTGCGCTCGTATAAATTTATATATACATATACTTTTGTCGTTTTTTCTTTAAATCGAAGATTCGCCTCGTCATTGATTTTTTTTCTTTACGGAAATACAAATGAACGAGGAGAAGATACGACGATGAGCAAATATCTCGACTACTTGTATATAATTCACACGATAAAAGTTTGCGACGCGTCACAGACAGTACGAAAGAGTCATCATTTTGTTCGATTCTCTTCCGTCGCTTCGTTTTTTTTTGTTCTCATTAACGCGATTAACGCCTTTAGAAGACACAGAACCATCGCGAATCACTCTTCGCGGGATTAAAGTATTTTCGAGATACATAAATATATATTCGAGAGAGAGAAAAGAAGAGAACGGACGGGGCTTCGAAGAGGCGTTCGCGGATCGAATCGACTCGACGAGCGTCCCTTCTCGTAAACCCGACCGTTCCTTTGGAGTATCCATCTTCGTCTAACTTGATCGCGCGGGTCGCCTGGAAATGGATTTTCCATCGAGCATTATACATCCACTTTTAGGACTAAAAACAATTCTTGGATTTATCGGAGCCAACCGGATACAAAACGGTTAAACTTGACAGACTCGTTCATCTCTTCTCGCGGGATCTTAGTCAAATCGCTGAATGCTGAGTTTCGCGTGTAACGCATGCTGAAGATGTGAAACCTGCGCCTGCGCAGACACGATTTTGGGATCGACGACGCACTTTAAGATTAAGAAGAGCGCAGTATTGAAACAAAAGAGAGAAGAACCGTCCGCTGTTTGAGAATAAAGATTTGAGATGCGATCAGTCACAGACTTGAGCAAACGAGCTATCGATTCGAAGGGCGACTTTTTCTTCATCCCCTTTTAGTGTTTCAGATTCGTTAAAATCGACTTCACATTTGGCACTGAACACTAAAGTTTCTATTAAAAAAAATAAATACGACGCGGTATCGGGTAAATGTTGTTTCGGCGCCGATTCATCCACGTCACTCTCTCCCTCCAATTTTTTCCTATTTGTTCGCTCCTCAAGTATAAATATTGCCTCGCGCGTATTCGCGCGTTAAGTGTCCTCACTCCGCGAGTTTCTCCCGCAAGCCTTTTCACAAGACACATCTATACAATAATCGCTACATGGAACTTTATACCAGAACTCGTTCTGCGTTCGTTTGGTTGATCAATTCTTTTTGCCTTCGCAATCGAGTATTTTTTTGTTCAGATTTACGTTTCGAACGCGTTTTGATTTTTTCTCGAAAATTCTTTAGTCTCTCTCTCCGAGGGATTTTGAGGGAGAGAGCGACGCCAAGGACGCACCGGAAGTGTCATACATGGCGATTGTCTCGTGACTTTTTTCGCTTCGTTTCTTTTGATTGAGCGATGGAACAGCCTTGAGATTTTGATATTTCCAAGGTGTCTTCTCCTTATTAGCTGTTCATGACGGTCGATCGCCTGGAGTATCCCCTCCTCGTCATGGTCTCACCCTGAGCTTCGCACTCCTTCTTCACGCGATCGATAATGTCCGCCACGAGTTTTTCCTCCTTCTCGCGCTGTTGCTCCCAATCCGAACCTTTACCCATCTGCAAGAAACAACGACAGAAATTAATTAGAAAGTGCTCGCACAGTACGGCCCGATCTTCCTCTCGTGTCTAATCCGAAGCGCTTACCTCCGAGGCCCTTCTCGTCTTCTTGTAAGCCGGCTCCTCCCGGTTCTCGTCGTTCTCATTGTCCGAGTGCCTGGAGCTTAGATGACCGATGTAGCCCTTGCGGGACTTGAAGTAGGCGTTGCAGCTGTGGCATTTGAAGAGCGGCGCCGGCTGAGTCACCTGGGTCGACACGTGAAGTTTGTACTTGTGCCTGTACCAACGTGTACGCGATGGAAGAACTTCGCCGCACCACTTGCAGACTACGGAACCGTCGTTCTGAATGAGGTATTCCAGCAGCTATGCGTGCGTCGTTGTTTTGTTTTTTCGGTTTTTTCGGTTTTTTTCGTTTCGTTTCGTTTCGTTTTTTTTTTTTTTTTTTTTATTTTCATTTTTTTTCGTTTATTCCATTGCGTATCTTGTTCCTAAGTAAAATACTCTTTCGCTCTTTTTTCATGGGAGCGCAATAGCGGCAATAACGAAAATAACAAGAATAATAGTAATCATAATAATAATGATGATGATGATGATACTAACAACGATAACAACGAAGATAATAACGGTTACATAAACTATTGTCACAACAATAATAATAATAATAATAATAATAATAATGGCGATGATGTTGCGTGGGAAATAACGTACACAATTTAGGCTAGAGCGTTTCAAGCGGATCCTTGTTCTTGCTATGTCCTTGATCTTTTTTTATCGGGCATAGCAAGATTGAAGTGTTTTGAAAATTTTTCATAAGCGTGCGAGCGAGCGAGCGAACGAGCGGGATTATTCGAAGGATGTAAAAAATGGCGATTGGACTAACCTGTTTTCGCACTTCCGGCTCGTTCTCACCAGCTTCGGACTTTGGCACGAGTAGATCGTTACGATCGTCTTCCTGATCAGTGAGAAAGTGCATGCCCCCGACCATCCTTTCGGTTTTCACGTATGTGCCGCAATCGGCGTCGCCGCGGATACTCTCCGCGAGCGTCGAAGCAACGTCTTCGCGGCTGTCGCTCGTCGGCGACGCCGCGCAGATTTCGAACGTAATTCCACTCGGTAGATTCGGCAACGTCTGATCTGTAACGTTGCGAGACTAGACAAGAAGACGAAGAACCGAGATGTTTCGAGGATAATTCACGGGAGATATTTCGAGAGAGAGAGAGAGAGAGAGAGCAAAAAAAAGGCGAACCGCACACTTTGCACTTGTGCGTTACTCACCGAACCGGAAATTCGAGTGCGCGCGACATCAGCACCGGAAATTCAGCGGTCACTCGCGCGACTATACGAAACGCCGGAAGGCGGCAAATTAGCGATTTTCGAGATATCGATAAGACCTTACCGATTACCCAAATAAAGAGCAACAAAGAAACCGACCATCGTGTCGATTAGACATTTCATTACGGATAAATTCGGGATGAATCCCGATCGCTGTGTCGTAGATACGGATTTTTCGAGATCCGTTCAAAGTACACAGAAACGGAACGTTCCGTTTCTCGTTGGCTTTAAATGTAGAGGTTTCACGCGTGCTCGTAGATACGGAAAAAAAAACGTTCTGTCGGGTAGACTATTGCAATGTATATCACAAAGAGTTACAAAGAAACTACAATTAGATAAAAACGAATAAGGTAATAAATCATTAAATTTGTTATCCGCATCGCCACCAGGCACCGAAGGAGAAAAGGGAAAGGGGGTGCACGGAGGGCAGGCTAATAGGTACACAGTTACGTCGGAAAACAACGCTCCGCCATATTTATCGATTTTGCTCTAGAGGGGGTTTTTAAATTTGTGACCTTTCCGGATCTGGATTATCCGAATAAGGAATCGCTCGATTCTTGAAGGCCGTGAGTGGACGGTCGTGCCAAAAAAAAATACTCACGAATCGCTCAACGCGTTTCCTTTTTTCGCTTTCTCGAGGGAACCTCGAGGGAACCCAAACAAACTTTGATTCGATTCGTCGGGCCGCGACGACGGGAAAGTCTCGAACAAAAAGTTCGGGTGGTCTTTCTTCTCGACTTCGCGAACGCGACGATCGACGCAGAGGGCGGGACGGGGCAGGAAGTGTAAGGGGAGACGAAACGCCGCCACTAATTCGTATTAACGTTAAATAAAATATTTGTATCTGTTTTGTGCGCATTCTCGTGTGATAATTCGTTGCCGCCAAACAAACCCCGTGAAAGTGTTTTTTTTTTCTTTTTTCGATTGTTACAAAGTCTAAGCGCTTCCTTACCGCGGCTAACTAGTACCCGATGTTACAATTTTTCTTTTAAAATTACAAATAAAATAATAAACGTTAACTCGACGATGACAATGTAATAATAATAATAATAATAATAATGGGCAATTATAGCTACGAATCAATAGCGATGTACTATCCAAGTAATAATAATAATAATAATATACCTAGAATGCAAGAATAAAGGTAATCTTAATGCGTGAGAAAATAAAGAAAAGTGTGATACGGTGCATCCAATTCGCCATTCGTGTGTGCGTGTGAATATTAATAAAATTATGGAAATTTAACATTTTTCGGTGGTTGACACTTCCACACCGATACCTTAACGTCGGCCTAAACAATATATATATCGTGTGTACGTGCGATAACGTATAGTGTATACAGTAATTCATTACAAATCGAACTCTCGTAAGTGTTCAAAATATTCGGTTTAGAATGGAAGAAAGTCCCAGGAAAATGTTCAAGATCCGTCAAACTTTTTCCACCTGCGGATGCAACAGATAAAACGTTTGGAAACCGATACGCCGAGTGTTCTTTTTATAATGACTGACCGTATACAAATATGTACCATTATTGTAACGTATAATAAATGTGCCTCGTTTAAATTTGTTTTTTCTCGTATCGTCGCTCGGTCCAACCTCGCGGAATTATAAACGAAATTGAGATTGGAGCAACGAACGTGTTGGAAGCTCAAACACTCGGCCGTATAAATCTTTAACGTGTATAATTGTTGTTTTTTTTTGTTCCCTACGACTCCGTCTTTTTTTTCCTAACAATATTACTTTCTTCGTCGTAATGTTCTTCTCGTGTCATAATCCATTGTAACAACGTATCATAATCATATACTTTTTGTTTCCTCTTTTAAATGTACACGTATATATACTTTGGATATATATATAATATATATATATATATATTTTTATACTCTTCATTTTTTACGTTTCTCTTAAAAATATCTTGATTGCAAACAACTTAGCGCGCGCGGTAGAACGCGGAGGAAGGAAGAAGGGAAGAAAGGAAGGAAGAAAGGAAGGAAGGAAGATGGATCGAAAGGGAAAGAGGGAGAAAAAGCAAACATCCCTCGAAATGCTCGTTAAACCACGCGCGCGATTGACGAGGCGAGATATGACCGTCGATGTAAAAAAATACTATTATCGTTATTATTGTCCGCGGGGCCTCGCGAGACCGTTAGAAAAAGAAAGTTGCCCGCACCGTTGCGCGATTTTTATAAAGCTGCGCCGACGCGGCAAATTCGATCTCGGCCTGGCGGCGAAAAATATTTTTTTTCAAAGTCTTCGCCGATAATTAACACCTTAATAGCATAAGAGAAAGATAGGACGTTTAGTGGAAGACGAGATTCGCGGCTGCGATCACACATCGATCGATCCTAAGGCCCAAATTTCATTTGTTCTCTTTCCTTCTTCGTTACTTTTTTTTCTTCTTCTTTCTTTCGCTTATTTATTGTTTTTAATAAATCGTTTAACGCGTTCCTCGAGCGAAACTGTCATCAGGCACGCGGTCTATATATATTTTTCCCCTTCTTCATTTTCGCACCTAAAACGAGCCGAACCAACGAACTCTGAGTTAATTTACAACGAAAAATTGGCATCGTTGATGCGTGCAATGGAATTTTCGCGTCTTTCTATTTTTTCTTTCTTTTTTTCCAAAATAGCTTCATTTTGAATTTGCCGCAGTCTTGTACTCGCGGGCTACCACCGTAAAGCGGGACAAACGTCCGATAACAAAAAAAAAATCAAAGCCGTTCGAAGGACACTGCAAAACTCGAACGTCGTAGCAATTTTCTATCTTATTTTTCCTTCTATCTAAATAATGAGGCATTTTTCCGCGAATCGACTAGCGACTCGTCGGCGATCATATTACATATTACACGTTGCTGTGTCGTCGTTTCATGGGCGCGGCCACGAGCAAAAATTTCATCCAACTTCATCATTCGTATAGACTCTACGTAAACTCTAATTGTCCCAGCACCGAAAACAAACAAAAAAAGCCATGTGCGTTTTGACGTAAAACAACCACCGCGAAACTTGGTTCTCATTTAAACGATTAAAGTATCAAGCGAGAAAAAATTGATCCATGAGAGGTTAAAAAAAAAAATCTTTCAAGAAAAAAAAAACGAGAAAGAAAAGAGGCGGACTCGAAGAATTAATTAACGCGGCGGCAGCAGCGTATTGTCGTATCTGTGCTCGATTGATTCGTCAATTCTTGCCGATATGGAATTGTATCTCGAGGCTCGTGTCGCACGTGAAACTGTACACATGTATAATAATGATGTTAATAATAATAATAATAATAATAATAATGATAATAATAATAATCGAGCAACGTAACGCGCCAACGACATTGCTCGTACCGTTAGCCAGTTTCGTAGCCCGAAGAAAAAATTAATCTTCAGTACACTCAACGATATCGTTCGTCATTGTAACCCTACCCATTGCGATAACAGTAACAATAATAATAATAATAATAATAATGATAATAATAAAGGGAGTGACAGTTGATAATCCGTTGGCCCGTTCGCGGCAAATCTTTCGGTATGCTGAGTGTATCAGCGCGATAGTCTATATAATAATAATAATAATAATAATAATAATAATAGCATTAATAATCAATATGTATCTTTAGCGCTCTTGGCGCGCTTCAACTATAATACAGAATCGAGAGTGAAAACTTCTGTACAGATATAACGAATACTGCTGGGCAGTACGAGAAACTCCGTGTAAAAATCTTCCTTTATATATAGATATATAAATCTGTTTTAGTCGTCGCTCCTCGTCCCTTGCCGGAGGAAGTAATGGGCGTAGAAGGAGGAAGAGGTGAGGTGGGAGGGAGCGAGAGGCGAGGGAGAAACGCGGAGCGGGCTAGAATCCAGGTCGGGGACGTATCGCTGGACGCTAATAATAAACTCTGTCTATATCTGTGGTATTCCCGTAGTTTCTCCGCGTGCCTCTCCTCTTTCGTCGAGCCGGGCTCGACTATTCCGTTGCACCATTGAAACACGAATGGAAGAAGATCGGAAGGCGAGAGGCCGAGGAGGATCGTGCATTCCTAATATTGTCGCGTCTCTTTAAGCTTCGGAGACTCTTTTGGGCCGGGGTGTTTCTCCCGTCCCGGAGTTTCTGAGACTACTCGCTAAGGCGGAAGGAAAAATCCAAAGGGCATAACGCAATCCTTGGGCATGAAGCAATCGTGGACGGTTTTCATGTGATTCTTCATTTTGTCCGGTCTTGAGAATTCTTTGCCGCAGACGGGACACGGGAATACCTTTCTCTGATGACCCTCGTGATAGAGGAAGGCGTGACGTTGGAAGCTATATTTGTTCTTGAAGGTCTTTTGAATGTCGAGTTTGGCGCACTCGGTGCATTGATAGACGCCTTCGGATATCGAGGCGTAACGGAACAAATTCAAGCCCCGGACGGACATTTCGGTGAGTTGTTCAGCTGGATCTTGGGATTGGGAAGTCGCTCGACGTCGCATTCTTCGTTTGGGCACTTGTCGCGCCGAGGGTGCCGACATCGTTCCATCACCGGGTGCTTGGCTGGTCGGCGTCGCTGCGCCGCTTTGCCCTCGGGCGCTCGCGGGTGACGACAACGCTCGAGCGCTCGACGAGGACGACGATGACGACGAGGACGATGACGAAGACGTTGTCGTCGTTGTCGTTGTCGTCGCGCTCGTTCCCCCGGTTGTATTCGAACTCGACGTCGTCGTTGTCGGTACTGTTGCCGTCGTCGTCGTCCCCGTAACCGTCGTCCCCGCCGTCGTCGTTGTCGTCGTCGTCGTCGTTGACTGCGTTGTTCCCGTAGATGATCCCTGGCTCGTGTTTATCCTCGTTGGACTCTCCCGATGTCGCTGTTGTCCGCTGCTGTTCGTCGGCGAACCGTTACTCGTGCCACTGTTGTTGTTACTGCTGCTGCTGCTGTTGTTGTTGTTGTTGTTGCTCGAAATGCTGTTGTTGTTGTTGTTGTTGTTGGCGGTACTCGACGAACCCCGGGTTTTCACCGGCTCTGCCGTCTGCTCGGATTTCCCACTCGTTTCTGTCAGGAAGAAAAATCATTTTTTAGATATCTATTCATTGACAAAGATCTAGGCTAAATTCTAGGCAACGTTCGAGCTACACTGGCACATTGACGCGAACGAAAAATCAAATTAGCGATGATAAGAAAATATAAAATTGTCCCACGTTGAATCGAGCCTTTTCGGCTTGAAAAAATTGAACCTTCGTTGCATGGGAATATAACATGGAATTTTTATTGAATGAGCCAAGAGAGATTCAGCGTGGGAGAATAGTCCATGCTGAATAACGATAAATGCGTGGGTGCTATCGATCTGAAGTACGTACGACGGATGTCGAGTGTAACGAATTAACGTTCATCCAAGTATAATGAGTCTTGGTGATTATTAAACGAGGCAAAGGAATGTCGAAGAAATCGATCGAGAATCGAGGAAACACACTTTTTTCTTTGGCCAATTGCCGGCGTGGAAAATCGAATGTCTGCACGCGCGGACTTGCGGATTTCCATTTATTCTTTTCATCGTTTAATTTCTTACGCGAACGAAGAAGTAACGCAAATGAAATTCAAAAAAGCGGATACTCGTAGAGAGGAGAAAACATTTAGGCAGGGCAACTTTCGAGGTGGCGATTCAACGCGATCGTTTATTGCACAATAGAACTCTTTTTTTTGTTGTTGTTCAATAACCTCGAGCCTTGTTGAAAAGAAACCAACAACAAAAGACCAATCGTTAAATATACGATAATAGTGAAGAAAAAATAATAGTGCAAAAAAACCAAGAATAAAATTCGAACTCGTCTCGAGGATCGATTAAAAATGAGAAAACGTTGACTTTTGCATTTGTACTGGCGCCGATGACGCTCCTCGTGATCGCCGTGATATTCCAATTGCACATGTAGGCCTTTTCTTTTTTTTTTTCGCGACAATTCCATTTTTTTCTAATTCTCTTTTGCCCCTGTCGAGGCGCTTCGAGGCTTTCTTTTTTTTCTTAAATCACGAGCGCGAGCGTATCGTATTTTTTATTTGATTTGTCAGAGTCATCCTCGAGAGAGAATTTTATACTCCTGTGACTCGGCGAGCGATCGAAACGTTTCTCCTCGCTTTGTCAAAAAAAAAAAAATATATATATATATATATTCATACGTATGTATAATAATAGCTCATAATAATGTATAATATAATAATAATTATACGCTATAATAATAATAATAATAATAATAATATAATTACAACTAAAAATCAACAACGCGTGTACTCAACATGCAAAACAAAGTTTCTACGAAAATATGATAGCCATATCCTCGGGGGCGAACATCGATTCGTACAACGGACGTCTGACGCTTTTTTTTTCGTTTTTCATTCGCCTTGCACAATATCCGTGCCTCGGTGTTTTTTTTTCGTCTCGTTTGACAAATGGACATTGAACCCCCTCGGATATGCTTACAATAACGTTTAAATATCCATACGTGCTCGCCTTCGGCGATCTCTAGGAAAACGAAAAAAAAAACTTTTAAAAAACGAAACTAAACAATGTAAACAATAGTTTTTGGCTAAGAGCAACGGTGCGCGGGCGAGCCTCGTGGAGCGTGAGGTGATGGACCAGCGGACGAAAGAGGGGACTCTCGAGCTCCGCTCGCGGGTATCGAAAGAGGTCGGGAGGGCGAGAGCGAGCGGTTGCGGAAGAGGAAGAGTGTCAGTCGGTTGGTAAGTCGGGGTCGGTTAGGAAACCCGAACTTCGAATGACCAGAAGGCTCGAAATTCCGAATTTGAATATCCCGAAACTACAGATTTGGTAAACTGTTTGGGTTTGTTTAAAATCGAACTAACGAACCCAAACCAATTTCGTAAATTTTTAGGTTTGTTTAAAATCAAACTAACGAACCCAAACAACTTTCGTAAACTTTTAGTTTACGAAAGTTGTTTGGGTTCGAAATTCGTAGAGTTTCGGACTATTAAAATTCGGAATTTTGAGCCTTCCGGTCAATCGTAGTTCGGGTTTCCTACTCAGAGCCCCGGTAATTCAGGAAAGAGGACGGGACGTGGGAAAAATAAGTTTCGCTCTATAAATCTCTGGCGTAAAAAAAAAAATCAACTGCCACGAGTGAAGGCCGAATGTGCTCGTATCGCGGACTTTCCATGTCATCGATCTAATCTAAAAAAAAAAAAAATGTTTCATCGTTTCACCAATTTCGATGCGAAGTGACTCTGGATGCAGAGAAAATAAGAGAATCGAGAACGGAGCGGACGTTACGGGCACATCGAACTTTGTACATCAAAACGAAAGATGACGAACGAAAGAACACAAATATTTGTCAACTACCGTAAAATAAATTGATTTGGATAATTCATAGTTGCGGCTTTGTGTAGTTACCTTTGACGCGTGATCGTTTTTGTTTGGGTTTTTTTTGTTTTTTTGTTTTGAGTTTGTTCACAATGCGATTAGGCGAGGAAGAGAATCATCGCTTCCATTATATTACAAACGGACGTGGCCTTTCTCTTTCTCTCTTGTCTTAACTCGGCACTCTCATAACGGCCTCGTTTCATAAAGCGCACTAACATCGTTTGTCACTGCTGGTTCGTTCGCAACGCTCGCGAAAACGCGAGAAAACGCAATCTGGAGGAAAGAGAAAATAACGCGTACGCGCGTATCAAAAATAATCGTCGAATTTGCAGAATGATCGTTTTTTTTTCAAACTCCAAAACGGACGTTTCCGGGACTATTTTTCTTTCTTTTTCTTTTATTGACAAACGTCTCTTTCTCCTTCAATATTGTAGCAAAGGAGCGATGGAAAAAAAAAGAAAACAGCACTCAAAGGTCGCGAAGGAGATCGCTCGTGGTACGCAACGATATTACACAACGACTCGGCTTCTTTTTTTTTTGTCCGGTTACAATCTATTGAACACACCGTTCATTTTCTTTTGTTTTATTATCGATAGTCATAATCAAACAATCAGTGCATATAAAATATACTAATTCTACCCGAGCGTCAGAAAAGACTTCTTTTCTTTCCTAAAAAGGTTTCCCTATAAAATTTCATTATATCTCTCTCTTTTTCTCGCTCAATCTTTCTTGCACGCTTTCCTTCTCCCCCTCCCTCTCTCTCACCCTCTCTCGCTCGCTTACTCTCCTTAAATTTTCATTATCGTGATAATCATTTTGTTTGTTTAAACTCCCTTTACGTCTCAAGGTCTCACTTATTTGGCACTATCAGCGACGGGCGTCGAACGCGAGCGCTTTTTTTTTAAATCTTTTAATTAATTTCTTTTTTTTTTGTCTCACCTCACTTGCCCGTATTTCATAACAATTTACGTTAACTTTACTTTTGTTTTTTTTTGTTTTTAATTTTTTTCTTTGTTTTTTCTTTTCCCATTAAAAAGGCACCGAACCGGGGATTTTTCGACTACGTCAATGAATCCCACTGAAATATGTTTAATTTTTGTTTTTTTTTTCCTTTCCTAGCTTTCCGTCTTTCCCGCTCTCTCACTCTCGCGTGGCGATTACTTTTTCCTCCTCCTCCTCTCCACTATACTCTTTTATAATTTCTTTTGTCCTTCGTTTACATTGCTTATTCCCTCCCTTTTTTTGTTTCTTCCATTAAACTCGATTAACATGACATTGTTTGATTTTTTTCTTCTTTCTTTGACACTTGTCGACAACGCCGTATAAAATTAAAACTCGAGCCTCCATTTGAGAAAAATTCGTTTTTCTGACGCATCTTCACAAACTGCAACGACGTTAATAGTTATTTTACCAACTAGCGCTAAAATATATTCGATATAACTTTTGTTTATATATAATATATAATAATGATAATAATAGCAATAATAATAATAATAATAATAATAATAATAATAGCGACAATAATCATAATTAATCGTCGTAATAATCAGAATTTACACACACACACATATGTATATGTATCTTCATACACATATATATGCACGCGTGTGTACGCGTGTACTTTTGTTTGTATAAGCGCGTACACGCGGTGTAATTCTTTCTCGTGCCCGCGTAACGCAACGATTTATCCGTACGCGTTGTGTCTCGGTGTAAATTTGGGATGCGATAATAAACTATGTTTTTCTTCCTTAAATCTTCTTAATTAACGCGTGTGTATCTGTGAATATAAATCTATCCGATAGTACAGTCTGCTTTTTAAGCCTCGTAATGAACGTCTCCCTCTCTCTCTCTCTCTCTCTCTCTGACTCCCTCTCGGGTGACGGTGCTTTGCAATAGTCGTCGCGTGCCTAAAATTCTCCCCTTAAATATTCTTTATTGACTGCGCTCCCTTTTGAAAATGGAAACTTTAAAGAAAAAAAAAAGGAAAAAAATGAAAAGTAAAAGAAAACGACGCACTATATCTCTCGACGCGTTTCTCTTTAAGCCCGTGTTGGCACGACACTCCGCAACAGTCACGCGCAAATACAAACCTCCTTAATGTGTATACGCGAATTAAGGTTTGTATCCGTCTTCGTTATATATATATATATATATTCTATAAATTTTTATAATAATATTTCATTAATTTCTCGTTTTTTTTTGTTTTTCATTAAATTCGCATCGATCCGGAGCAATTGGCGGACCTTGCTACCCTGCCACGCGCCTCGACCCTTCCCCGTCGGCCTGGTCAAGGTTTTTCATTTTTTTTTCTCTTCGAACAAACGAAAACGTTAAAAAAAAAACAAAATAGCGCGCGTCTCCCTTAATCACCGGTCGTCGAAACGAGGATCGTGATCGTCTTCGCCGTCCTCGCTCTCCGGAATCCCCACGTGCAGGGAGAGAGAGGCAGACCGACGGGGACGAAGAAATCGACGCGATCGGACGATGGGATCGGTTAGGAAACTCGAACTTCGAAGAAGCCTCAAAATTCCGAATTTGAATATACGGAAACTACAGATTTCGTAAATTGTTTGGGTTTGTTTGGTTTTGTTTAAAATCAAGGGTTTAAAATCAAACCAACGAACCCAAACAAACTTGTTTGGGTTTGTTTAAAATCAAGGGTTTTAAATCAAACAAACGAACCCAAACAAACCCTAGTGAATTTCGTAACCCTTTGAGAAACTCGTAGTTTCGGACTGATAAAATTCAGAATTTTGAAGCTTCTGGTCAAACGAAGTTCGGATTTCCTACTCAGCCCCCGGACGATCCTCTGGATCTGCCCGCTAAAGCGCAACGAAAACTACGCCCGAACTTTTTTACCGACGATCGCATACGCGGGGTTCTAAAAAAAAAAAAGAAAAAAAAACACAACGAACATTGGTAGTTAGTCTTAGCCTCTCAGTGATTATCAAATGTGAGTGTGTACGCGTGTGTATGTGTGTTTGTACCGTGTAAGTGTACGTGTACATTTTGAAATTTTGCATTACGACGTTGGGAACACGCCTCCAGACGCCCCTTTTATATTCTCTCGTTTCAGCTACGATATACAACTAACGTAATTCTATTATTTCTCTAATTGCCCGTTCAGTTTGACAATGATATATTTGTATCTCGAATTTATCGGGGCTTTTTCGTCCCTGGCTTGTCTCTCCTTAAATCGATAAGCTGTCTCTAGTCGCTGCCGCGTTTCCATTTTTTTCTTGTATAATCAATTAATTGCTTTTTTTCTTTTTCTCGTTTCAATGTGACTCTGTCTCTCTGTATATAACGAATATGATATATACAAATATTATTGAATAATCGTAGTTCATAGTTGCCCTTGGTTTCTCATTTAATTTGCCCCACCTCCTTCCCTCCCCCCTCCCCTCCGTCCGTCGAATTTTTCCAGCCTGATCGTTATTGCTCGAATTTCCGTGTACGCCGGTTACCCAAATCTCACCCGTAAATCACCGAGCGATTCAAACCCGAGTTTGTATTTATCGATAGCATTGATAACCGTTACCGATCGTTGCACCGATCAATAACGCCAATCAAGGCAATTGATAATTATTCGAGTGAACGAGCGATGAGAAATCGGCGGAAGATTGGTGAACGACGATACACATGGACACGAAGATGAGAGAAAGAAAGAAGTACCGATTGTTTCGAGTGGAAAAGAAGAATCGAAGAGATTGAAAAATAAGGGTGACGCTTGAAACGGAAGGATCGAACGGATCGAGTGAAATTGCAAGTCGGAGGGATTGTTTCGGGGTTGGGTAGGAAACCCTTCGAATTACCGGAAGGTTCAAAATCCCGAATTTGAATATTCTGAAACTACAAATTTTGAAAATTGTTTGGCTTTGTTTGGATTTATGAAAAATCAAGGGTTTTCAATCTAACGAACCCAAACAAACCCAAACGAATTTCGTGCTTTGACCGGAAGGCTCTAAATCCCGAATTTGAATATTCGGAAACTACAAATTTTGTAAATTGTTTGGCTTTGTTTGGATTTGTTTAAAATCAAGGGTTTAAAAATCGAACGAACCCAAACAAACCCAAACAAATTTCGTGCTTTTGCTGGCATGACTTTAGGAAATTTGTAGTTTCGGAATTTCGAGCCTTCTGGTGAATCGAAGTTCGTGTTTCCTACCCAACCTCATTTTTTCGTTTCTCTCATCTCTCTTCGTATCGAGATTTTTAATTAACGAATATTTTGTCGGGGACACTCTTCTGGGCCTGACTCGCTCGTAACCTCGGATATCGGTAATAAACCCGGGCTTAATAGTAATCTAACTGGTCGAGCGCGTGAACACAGTAATTTTTGTATCTCGTCCCTTAGTCCTCACTTCCGGAGGATCGCCGTCGATCGTTCTCTAGTTTATCTCTCTTCCCTCTTTTATCTGTTTTATCTTTCTTCACTATTTCGACACGATTATCCCTCGACATTTTTGCCCCTTTAAATATTTATACAAGTAACTCCTCTCCCTTCTCACACCTTCGCTTATTCGATTTTCTTATAACCCCACTTTAGCTCCTGGATCAGCGTTATATTTTTTCTTTTCTTTTTCTTCTCGTCTCGTTAACTATTTTAATTGTTTCTTTTGTTGTCGTTTTGTTTCTTTTTTGTTTTTGGTCCTTGCTCCCCGAACGATACGCGTTCGCCGCTCCAAAGTCTTTGCTACTTTTATTCGTCGATCTTAATTAATCTTTAGATAATTGACCCCGACGCGATTCGTCGTGTGAAAGCTCGCTGCTGCCCTCCTAGCGTTCATTTGGCGATTGAAAACAGAAACTGGCACCGTTCGCTCCCTCTATCCCCCCCCCCTCTCCTTCCCGTTTGCCAGAGTGTCATACACGAGAACACGGGGTCGGGTAGGAAACCCGAACTTCGAATGACCAGAATGCTCAAAATTATGAATTTCAATATACCGAAACTACGAATTTCGTAAATTGTTTGGGTGTGTTTGGGTCTGTTTAAAAATCAAGGTTTTTAAATCGAACCAACGAACCCAAACACATCCAAAAAACATTTCGTGAACCTTTACGAAACTTGTAGTTTCGGACTATTAAAATTCGGAATTTTGAGACAAACAAATCCAAAAAAAATTTCGTGAACCTTTACGAAATTGGTGATTTCGGACTATTATAATTCGGAATTTCGAGCCTTCCGGTCAATCCAAGTTCGGGTTTCCTACTCAGCCCCGAGAACACGATTTCTTTCATCACGAGTCATTTGCATCTTTTCTACTTCCGTTATTCACGCCAGGGCCGCGCGACCCTTCTACCGCGCGTAACAATATAATCTATAATCGTATTCAATATTAATTGTATAATCCACAATAATAATAATAATAATAATAATAATAATAATAATAATAATAATAATAATAATAATATAGCCTCTAGTCACTCTAACTTCCTATGCCCGCAAATATAGTGAGAAAACAATCAAACGATTTGTATAGAAATATATCGCGTCGCGCGCAGTCGATTATGATTAAATCTCTCGATTAACCAAACTTTAATTAATTCAATCAATGAAGCGCAAAAAAATAAGAAAAAAAAAAACAACGTACGTCTAAAACATTCGGGATGGCGCGAATCGGATCGCGGATTGCAAAAGCTCGTGGAAAATAAAATTTCTGCGACGAGTCCTGTCCCCCCCCCCCCCCCCCCCCCCCCCCCCCCCCCCCCCCCCGCCCCCCCCCCCCCCCCCCCCCCCCCCCCCCCCCCCCCCCCCCCCCCCCCCCCCCCAATCGGTACGTCCATCAATCCCAAATTTACCCCCGCTCTCTCTCTCTCTCTCGACTCTCCGTTACTTTTCTTTCGACCGGTGTGAACGGAAGAAAAAAACTATTCGATTCCTGACCCTCCGCGTATTTGCCATTTTTTCTTTCTTTTTCAAATGATTTTCGGCACCGAAAGGTCGCCTGAACAAAAGTTCGCTCCGTCAAGAGGGGCGACCGGGACGATGTATATAATTCCTTTGATTTCGTAGGTTCAAAAGGGGATGGGACGGGAAAGGGTGTTTCAGGGCAGGAAGTGGCTTCGAGCCATTTTCCGTTCGCGGCTTGAAAAAAAAAAAAGACAACGAAACTACCGATATAAAATTAAAAAGTTAAACAACAATGAAAAAAAAGGGGAAAACGCGTAAACGAATTACTTAAAAAAAAGAGACGAAAAAAAAAACCCATTGCACATCGTAAGGCAGTCAGATTAAGAGAACAAACAAACAAAAAAGAAAACATCTTATCACGAGAATTATTCGATGATTATTATCATTATCATCATTATTAATATTATTATTATTATTATTGTAGCTGTTATTATTATTATTATTGTTATTATTATTATTATTGATATTATCGTCTACTTTGGCAACTCGTGGTCTAGAGCTCTCCGGGTTGTAGATTCCCGTGAGTCGGTGTCCTACACAATATTTACAATGTAAAATCCCTTTTTTTCCCCTTCGCTTCGCACGATTATGTTTCTTTAAATCTTTTTTTTTTGCGTCTCTCGATATATATCGTAAAACTTTCTCTATCTCCCTCTTTTTCCCACTAATTCTCTATCCTCGACTGGTCGTTCGTAACGACGATATAGAAATATAACATGGCAACTATATAACGAACGAGATCGTGATTACTTTTTTTTGGGGGGTGGCGGGGGAGAGTTATGAATGGAAAAGAAGAAGGTTTGGGGGAGGGGGGCAAAAGAGAAATAAGGCTGGTCTCGCGTATCGAGAGCCAGACTCGGATATGTCTCCCTCTCGCTTCGAGAGCTCCAACGATGATCGGTGAGAGGATGGCTTTTCATTCTTTTTTTTTCTTTGCGTTTTTTTTTTTTTTGGTTCTTTGGGT